>OMKK01020083.1:1042-11572 GCA_900302305.1 Polymixia japonica
CACACACACACACACACACACACACACACACACACACACACACACACACACACAAGAAGCTTAAGCGTAAAATACTTACATACATCTCCAGTCTGCAATGAAGGTGCAGTTTATAACTGTACAATCTTCATGACATGCTTCTAAAATTGGTGTTTTAATATAAAAAGGTAACGGTTATATTAAAAGCCAGGGTTATATTTCCATTACTGCAATTAATACATGAGCACCATGATAGTTGATAATGTAGATCCAGCTCACTTGGAATACAATATACAGTATTTAATCAAGTAAGGCATTATTAATGTTCTGTCATGGTAGGACACTTAACTAATGATAGAGAGCAATGATATTCCCTCTGGTTTCACACAATAGTTGATACATCAATGAAACTTTGGTTCAAAACTTTGGTTCAAGGCCACATTTAGACCCATAACTAGAACATGAAATGAAACACATTGCAGAATACATTTAGAATGTATTAACCTTCTTCCTCCCAGTGAAAAAGAGTTCTTTTCATTTGCTTGAACAGACTGGGGCTGGTTAGATTGGGTAAACGTACCTGTGCCAAAAAAGTTTCAGTTATTGTTAAGGTTATTCTAGCATGGGGCCCCTTGCTTTGCTGCATGTTAAAATGTAGAATGTAGTTTTAATAAATGTAAACCTGTACATTTTTGATAGTTTTGTTGGGATAAATGTTCACAGCAGTCAGTGCTTATGTAGTTACAGTCTTGACTTAGAAGACTAACCTTGCTGGTGAAACTAACAATTGTTAGTTTGTAACAAGTGTTCCCACTTTTCAGTCAAGTTGCAACTACAGTCTCTCCAGGATGCTTATATTTTATTGAGGTTAACTTTTGAAGAAATGGCCGACCAAAAACCTAGAGCTTTTAAACTGGTATTAAAAAGATGCAGAGGTATCTTTAGGTCATAGCTGAGACCTCAAGGCATCATGACTGTGGATTAAGACCACATATTCCTGCTAGCAGTCATGACAGACTGTGCTAACGTCTCACTTTTAATCTTTGTTTATAATAAAGCTAAAGAAATCCAGTGTGATTCCAGCCCAGAGTGTTTCTTTCCAGGCAGGCGAGGCTACTGGGCTACATGGGTTTCATACGCAGGCTTCTCATTTATGCCAAGTCAGTCAAGAGCAAACGTGTTCATCGTATCTGGGTGCACAGAGCCTTTATGAAGGGCTTCTTGAAGGACCCTTTAGAGGTTCCTCTGTGGTTGCACTGTCAAGAACCCCTTAAAGGGGACATATTATGCTTTTCCTTATTTTCGGACATATTTATAATGTTACAATGTCGGATGTTCATATTAAACGTGTCCAACGTGTCAAATAATGAGCTAAATGAATGAGAAATTAATCGCTGTGAGCTAAAAGCTCAGGCTTCAGACTGTTAGCTGCTCTGAACTTGGTTTCAAATGTTTTTTTTCTACTTTCTGCACAAGCTGACATCAACTCAGGACAACTCAGGTCTTTATATGGTCATTCTGCTCCAGGAAGTGATAAAAGTTCCCCGGTCAAAGACAACGAGGGAGAGATGATGCACGTATTTACAACAAAACGTTTTCAAGTAATAATCAATCAACTATAACTGACAGTGCAGGGAGATACTAGTTGTTTGGCCACAGCAGAATAACTTTTCAGTACGTTCGTAGTTACGTTACCTATTTCCTGACAGCAGACGTTTTCTACTTCAGTTGGCATTTTAGCGTATTTCCCACACGTTCTGTCAGCTGTCACTGTCAGCAATTATTAATGCATGTGCGCGCGTTGCCTATTACATGTTGGATCATAACTCAAGTTGAACAGTTAAACAGAATCAAACTAGCTGAAGTGACTTTGCTCGGCTCTGTGAAGCCCTGAAACCTGCTCGCACTGAGCTGCTTCCTTCCGTTGGTTTGAACCCGTGCTGCTTGGGGGTATAATCTAATTTAATTAATTTAATTTAATTTATTTTCCTAGTATTGTTTATTTTAAGTATTTGCAGAAAAAAATAAATAATAATAATTAAAAAAACAAAAAAACAAAAAACAATCCTGCTCAGGGCCCCCAGAAGTCCAGGGCCAGCTCTGACTGGCCAGTTCAGAATCATTAGATGTGCTGTAAATAGTAACTACTTAGAGAACCTCGGCTCTAATTAAGTTGTACATATAGCTGTCCTTTTTTTTGCTGAGATAAAGAAGTAAAGCACTCTGGAGAAAACGCTGAGTCCTCATTGTGTGTGCCCTCCAGCATGTCATCACATAGAAATCTAACCATAGCTCTTTTCATCAAAATATAACGTTGGACATAATGTGTGAAAGAGAGCAGAGCTGCTGTGTAAGCCGATATACTTGAATGCACAGCATGCTGACAAGTTATGCACTCAAAGAAGACAAGACAAAGATAAGGAAAAAGACAAGAGGATATAGAAAGAGCTCTATTATGAAGTAATTCTTTCACTAAAATCATTGTAAACTGCCATTATGCAATGCAGAATAAACAGCCAGGCTTCCTTTTTTTTTTTTTTTTTCTACTTTGCATGAACCTTTTTTTAATTATTTGTTAATGTGGAATCAGAAACCCCACAGTTTATGATGCATGACCGTCACTTTGAAACTGTCACCTCATTCATAACAAGTAGAGGAATTCTTAGAATTTCATAATACATTGGAAACAGGCTCAAGGGAAAAGGTGCAAATATTATCAGGAATAGAATTGGAATGGCAGAATTTTCCATCTATTTTACTGTTAAAGGAAATGGCTAAACAATTATTCTTAATCCCTTATTAATCTCCTATGTGTAAAATATAAGGCATTAACCCAATATCTTGCATTAAAGTTTGTAATAAGGCAATAGATCATGAAGAACTAAAACATGTCCACAGTACCTTTTAACTCAATGGGGGCTTCCCAGCAGAGGCAAGGACATATTTTATCAAACAAATAACACCAGGGTCGATGCAGTCACAGCAAAGAGAGAAATACAGAATTCTCTTGAGCACAAATTCTCAGCACCAGCAAATTAAGTATTTACTCTGAGGCAACTTTATTCCAGAGAGAATAGTTAATATTTGTGTCAATGGCTCGCTTTCAAAAGAATGACTGCCTTCAATTCTCAAAAGATCAGACTGTGTACTATGTAAATGTTAACTCATGACCCCTCATTATATGGGGACATAATGATATGCTTTTTAACAACACGCAAGTCTGCAAATTGGGGACATCCTATTAAGCCAGTGGTGCTATTTTTCAACAGCCTTACCAAAAGGCCCTTGGGTTGCAAAATGTTCCTGTAGCTTCAATAGATTTCCACGGCAGAGCTGGATGCCTAATGCTTATCTGGAAGTGCAATTACGCTGGGCAATGTATATATTCTCAAGACATTTATGGTTCTTTCAATTTTATATGATTGCCTACCTCTATCTGGAGCTTCTGTTATCCCTACACAATACATGTGCCCTTATCAAGTCCCACATCTGTAAACCCAGGATCTCACTTTAATCTTTCCTTTACTGGCTCCTGCTTGTCCTACCCTTGGTTTCAACGAGTAATTGATAAACAACATACTTTCAAAAGCTAAATATAGAGCTATAGAATGTATCTAGAGTGCGTTTTAAAATTTCCATAGCACAAATACTTAATTAGTCACAGGATTACTTACTTACTTACTTGATCCTCAAGACCAAGTGGGACTGAATATTTTTCATTTTTTTCAAAGACAGAAAGCATTAACATTTCAGTATGGATGCAGTGTGTTTGTGAAGTTAATTTGTAGGCAGCGTCTGCAACCTTTGTAACATGAGATGAATACAATGAGCATTCATCGTTTTGCTTCAACGCCTCTTGAGAGGTCCAGAGAAAATACAAAGAGGTCACAGCAACCCTCAGATTATTGGAGATTTTGTCAAACCTCGGCCTGTGAGCCACAGCAGTTCATAGACTATCCCATTAGTGAAGCAATGTGGAATAAAAGCATCTCAGTGTAAAAACAGTGGGTCAGTCACTTCTTTTTCTGTGCCATAGTGCCTTTTTCTCTCTGTAGCCATCTCTCATACTAACAAGTCACTTGTTGTGACACAACACACACAACACGGTGTTGCTCTTGCCTCTCTCCTGCCTTCTCTTGAGAAATTCTTCATTTTATTGTTGTTCTATTTTGCAGTGTTCCTTATCTTTCATTATCCTGCTCTTTGTTATCATTCTCTTCTTTTCTCTCTGCTTCTCACTTTCCCTCCCTAGTTTGCTCATCTCCCACCCCAGAAAGGACAGTGCAGTGTGATGTCAGGGCAGGGAGCCTCTGTTTGTGCTCCATAGCACAAGACAAGACACAAACCCACACAGTGCACATTTAAGTGCTGAGCATGTCACATAGGCTCACAATGGGCAAAGCCCAGAGTCTTACAAATAGCTTTGCCAAGCGGTTTAGTTCTGACAAATGTTCCCTGCATACTGTGCAATGACATGTTTACATCTGTGATATACATAGAGTGGACATGTAACATGCCTAGAGATGCATATCTTCATACAAAACATCTTAAAAGATCTTTGTCACATGTTGAGTTCAGATAACTGATAAAGAACTTGTTGTCTTTGTTAAGATCACAGTGTTTCCGCTGGTAACATTTTGCTGTGGCACAAAATTCTGTGATATAAATCACAAAAAGAAAACAAAACGTTCCGCAATCAATCATCGAATCCAGCCTTGGTGGCCCCCTGGGAAGCCCCGCCCCCCGCTCCCTGCACAGACATTACAGTATTCAGTCGGTTAACGGCGCTCATTTAAGAAAATGAGCTCATTTAGGTATTTTCCAAGGAAAATAAAAACAGATGAGGTAGGTAAACAGAGCAGGCATTTAGTTAGGGGGATCTCTCTCACTTGCTCTCTTAGGTCGAAGCTGGGTTAGTTTAGCTGTTATCCCACCTCTCCTGGGTCTCTTCCTGGTCCGGCTGGTCTGGTCTGGTCCGGCTGGGTGGTCAGAAGATGCAGTGGGCAGTGATAGTCTCAAGGTCCGCTGCACTTAATCCAATCTAATCCCTACGCTTCCTTTTGATCCTAAATGTAGTGATTTCAGATGCTGTTCCTGTGTTGTCCACTAGGGGTCCCGTCTCACCTGTTGTCAGCCTTCCACTCTGCCGTTGTTCGCTGAACACCTGGATTTCATTAGTCTTGTGTATTTATACCAGTGTGTCAGTGTTAATTTACCAGTTTGTCAAGTGGTTTTCTCTAGTTTGAGTTATTCTTTAACCTGCCGATTTGGTTAGCTTGCGAGGCAGCTGGATCGACGAGATCACAAGAATCCATCTTGTCAGGCTTCAATTTAATTCGATTGTGGCCGAACTTCAGTTTTGCGGACCAATCAGCGTCTACTGGCAGCTACGGGCGGGGTTTAACCCGTGATTGACAGATGGTTCATCCAATCACCTGCCAAGTATATTTTTGAAAGTGCCTGCCCTTTTCCAAACAGTTTCCAACGAAGACTTCTGTGTAACGAACCATCTGGCGTGTCCGGTCAATTGTGTGTAGATGGATGAGGGAAAAAATATATTAATCAATTTTAGACTATAACATAACAAAATGTGGAAAAAGTGAAGGGGTCCGAAGTCTTTCCAAATGCACTGTATATAGGGGGATGTCTACCGTTGCTATGGCAACAAGTCACCGTTGACGTTAGCATACATTAGCTATCTTAGTTTAATCGTCCGAACAACAATAACCCATAAAATTACAATTCGGCTAATGTGTTATCATAGGTTAGATTGTCAAAATTATTGTAATTTAATTTTAATTTTAAATTAAATATTGCTTGCATAAATGGAAGATCAGGATTTGAATATTGTCCACTGTACATCGAAAATTAAATGTCAAACAGCTCTTCCATTTTAACTTTAATATGGTCATAGACGCACATACGAGTGAGTGAAAATTAAAATGCAAATTGGATTATTGCATTTTCATTTTTACTCAAATAACACACAATTATAATGCTATTGTGGACTTACATTTTCATTTTCAAATTTGCTTTATCATTTTAATATAGTACCCATTATTTGGGTACTATATTTATATCCATATTTATATCCATAAGTCCATGACCTTCAGTCGTACTAAAATACACACGCAATCACTTCTCCTATAATTACTTTCAGGTTTGGTAAATATCATTACAGGTGCTAAGTGTATCTATTTGCACATTTGCAAGATGCAAACCTCAGTGCACGCCATTAGTAGATCAGCTTAGACATTTCTCTGTGGGTGATATGAAGTTTGCATATGTTTTTACACACACAAACCTTTAGTAAACCAGGCCCTTGGACGTCTAAATGAGGGCTGGTGCTCAGTGGGCAGTACTGCCATGGTGAAGCCATGGTGAATGAAACAAGGCAAAAATGGGAGATTAGCTAAACGTACTGTTATAGAGAAGTGCTGCCACATCAGTTGGCCCCTTTATATACTTGACACTTAATCCCAGCATTGTTGTCTAACTGAACCATATTGAATAATATAGTATTTTTGGATGTGAGATGCAATCTAAATATGGAAGCAGTTATAAAAAAGTAGTTAAAAACAAGAATGACATATTCCCTGCTGCTACTGTGTGTCATGTTCATTACCACAGGGAGGTGCCAGGGAGAGTAGTTCTATAGATGGATGACAAGCTGTCTTACCCCTAATTTAAAGGCAAGTTTATAAACAGCCTGTTATAGAACTCAGTTAAACAAAGTATTTCCAATGACACATGTTGACTGTGCTTTTGCTGCTGACTGGGCTCTTAAGCCCATGTCCTAAAGACACCACAATGCCAATGCATGTTTTCAACTTGTTTTTTTTCTTTTGAGGTTGTATCCCCCCCCAGAGATTTTAATCAAGAGTGGAGCACAGGTTCAGATGACAAACTGCAAATAGGGCTTCACAATATGGAAATAAACATGGGAGCTTCCAGTCCCGAGGGACTAACCATCACAAGCGCTTTTTCACCCAAGGACTCAGACTCCTGGTCCACAACCTGTAGGGCGCTCAGGCCCCAGCAATGAGAGTGTCCTACTCTCACCAGGAAAGGCTATAATTCAAGAGTTTTCTGACTGCCTTCTGGTGACGGCTTCAGTTGAAAACATACTCATGAACCTTTTTTAGCTGAAGTCTATATTCTACCACTTGCTTGACATGGATTAGCAATATTGGCTCTTCAATATACAGTATATGTTCAGGATGATGTTCAGGATGAGAAATTGTACCTAAAATGTGTTGTGTGGAGAATAAAGACTGTTGTTGAAAGTTATATATGTTGAAAATATATCTTATTTCATTTTAGATGTCTTATAAACCCTCAAGTTAATTATCTCAAGCAACTTGATTAAACCCCTGTGTTTAAATGAGAAGCCCATGCTAATATCCTAGACCTGCATGTATGTGTGTAATCAATGTGTGTGTACATACACGTGTAGAATGTATTTGAGTTGTAAAGAGTCCACACATTTTCTCACAAAAGCAAATAACCCCACATTCCAACAAAGACATGTTGCATACATCCACAGAATCTCATATGGGACCATGAGATCCTATGAGGGGCCATGTGACCTTCAGGACTGCTATCTGCCCTGTCTATACCAATAGCACAAACTCAGATCTGAGTGGCATTTATGAACGGTAAGGGCCATTGGGGTTGTCCTACTTTAATATCTACCTGGTAACAGAACCTGTCATCACATGGATGCCACATGACTCCAATTAAAATTTGCTTCAGACAACCTGTTTCCCCCTCCTCGGTCAATAGGTTTGCCAAGGTCATTGCAAAGAATTCCTCAACCTCACAGAGCTTGTCAAGCCAAGTTGACTTTTTCCTGGAATTGCCTTGGACTCAAACCAGGGTTGGAAAGGTTAAACTTTTTAAACATATTTTAAAGGTGTCTCTGCTTTTTACAGCGTGCCTGAAGGCTGGGCTCTCTATAACAGGGTTTTTCTGTATGTCTGTTCCCAAACAAGCAGACCAACCACAGCTCACGCATGCATGATGTCCCAAAACCAAAACTTAAGCAAAACTTAACATTGGCATAATGTTAAGCAGAGAACATACACACACCTCAAATGGCACTGAAGCTAATGATTCATTAGCGAACTGCACAATGCATTGCGATTTATGTGGCCGGTATAATTTGCGGCAGCAGAGAACAGACACACACCATGAACGGCACTGAAACCAACAATTTGTTCACAAACTGCACACCTAGTAATTTGTTATTGACAGCTAATCTGGGAGGCCAGGGACAGGGAGGCCACAACATTATTAGACTTTATATCTTGTTTATTGGACAACACATAGTTGAGACAGGCCAGTTGGGGGCAAGACAGAAAATAAAACAAGATATGACTTGTGCTTGGTAATGATGTAGCAAGCAAGGCTCCTCATACCTGCCACCAAGACGTCCCATGTAAAATGTTATGTGTCAATAATTGTACAATATTTGCACTTAATGTTGGTAACAGGTGCGTAAGGGAAGACCAGGTCGACTAACTTCACACACACTGATTTGTTCTTATGCAAGTAAGCATTTAAATAAGAAAAGATCTTTATATCTCCATCTTGTAACCTTTCCCAGTATGTCTTTCTAAGCAATGGGATATATACACAAACTGCCCAGGAAACAATCACTTGGTCACCTGTATCCAGTCACCTGCAAGCTCAAACTCACAATGTGCAAATATTCCATAGGTTATACATACTTATAAATTTCAGAAATGGAAATGTGTTAATAATCCGGTTACTGTGATTGCGCCAGATCAAATGTGGTGCTTCCTAACCCTAACAACAGTGTGTGTGTGTGTGTGTTTGAGTTTGCCCCACAAGGTTACAAGTTAGGGAATGAGTGTAAATCAATGGAATGCCCTTTCAATTTTAAATGAGTGCGCTTGAGTGCGTGGGAGTCGCCTTATTAAATGATGCAAAATAAATTACACAACAATGTTCTCAGCCCATCTTGCGAGGAAAGTTATTGAAGCAGATTTCTTCCACATAAAAACTTGCGGAACAGCAACTTGTTCTTCATTGTGACCCAGAGCGCGCTCCCGAGAGCAAGTATTGCGTAACAAAGTGGACGTTCATTCATTCAAGGGTGAGACTCAAAATCCTCGACAACCTAGAGCTCTATAAAGTTTAAAAAAAAAACAAAAAAAACAAACAAAACAAAACAAGAATCATCGATTTCAACAAGATGAACAATTCGTACATTTGATGGTAACTATAAAGACCGGCCTGCGTTTTTTTTCCGCCTTGTTCCGTTACATCCAAGTGACACATGAACATTTCTACGTTTAATTCGGTGACAGAAGAAGAAGAAACCCGGGACAAAGTTACAAAGTTACAAAGTTACAATGTCTTCTTCGGCTCCCGGTCAGTGGAACGTTCGGAGGTCCTCCGCCGCGGCGCCGCACGGAAGGAAACAAGCGGCGCTGGAGATGAAAGAAGCCGCGTCCAGCGCACATGAACCCGGGACACCTGTCAGCAACAAGCTGCTAGCGAGCAACACAAAGCCGGAGGACGCTCAGGATGCTGCCGGTCACACCGCGGTCCTCCACCCCTACCTGTCTCACCCCCGGATGTCCGTCCGGATGTCGGTGTACAGCGTCGGGGTCCGACCCGTCCTGACCCGGGCTTACTTTCAAGGACGCGTGTATAACTTCTTGGAGCGGCCGTCGGGCTGGAAGTGTTTCGTCTATCACTTCACAGTGTGAGTGTTTTTAATATCATAACTATCAGTGATTAGCAATTATACACCCTGCTCATCAGACACCCTACATGGGACGTTCAGGTTTCAATTCCACAAATCCAATAAATAAAGAGAGTTAAAGGTTATATTGATAACATTTGTATGTATACGAGTCATTTATACAATACATTTTAATAATTTAAAAATTAATACACCCACAGAGCTTTTAGAAAGGTACGGAATAAAAGTATGCCTATTCCAAAAAAAATCATTATGATTTTTGAATCGGGTCCAAAATGAACATGTTGTTTATCTCTGTGTAAGATGTCTGACATTTGGTTCCTGCTTCTAACAAGGCTTATGAGCCAATAGTACAGACGTTGGTATCACATGGTATCTGTATGTGGTCAGGATCAAGAGTTTTAGTAGTTGAAAGTTAGTTATTAACTAGCTTAGCTTAATCGTTCGAACAACAATAACCCATAAAATTACAACTCGGCATATTTAGACAAAATCAACAACAACTACCAACAGTCATAGTCCTTACAACCTTAACTAACATAATTGTCACCGGTTAGATAACAGAAAAATAACAGCTTCAATCCCTGAGGAGCTATGTTAGCATTAGTGACTGTTGCGTCCAGTTATCTAACATTATAGTTCCCTCAAACAATGTACAACGAAGATGCACCAGAGGGGATTTAGAAGTGGGTGTACACGATGCCGACTGAAAAATACCATGAAAGATCCATCACTTTGACGTCTCATTCCACTTTGAAACTACAAACTGGTAACTGGTCATGTGTTTCAAGCAACAGCGGTGTTGTGAATTGAAA
>OMKK01020117.1:1096-16081 GCA_900302305.1 Polymixia japonica
ACTTCCCCCCTTTCGGGACCTTCCATTCCTTCCTCTCCCTCTCCCACCTCCACTCTGCCATCTTTCCCTTTTTTTTTTTTTTTTTATTTGGTCACTTAAGCCGCGGAGCTGTGGTCTCCATCCCCCGTTTTTCCAATCTCCTCTCAAATTTATTGGGTTCAGTGGAGGCCTTCCTGTCCTTCCGCCGCGTGGAAATAGAGATCAGAGTATCCATTACTCCGACAGAGATGGATGCGGGTCCCCGCGCGCCGTCCCCATAACAAGGACATCAAAGGGAGGTAGCCCCCTCTTTTCCGGCGTGACCCCCCGTACAAGACTCCCCGCTCTCACCTCATTATGCAGCTCCCTTATAGCCGTTTTGATATAAAACCCCCCACTATGGACGGAGAGCCGCGAGTCTCCCTAACTACATGGCCATCCCATCAACATCACTTTCATTACAAAACATGAGATGCCGAGGGAGTCAAGGACAGTGTGGTAATAAATGAGGGTGGAATACATCTGGATTCATTGTCATACGGGTTAAGCATTATGCGGGCTTCATTCTGCATTGGTAAATCAGTGGACAGCACTCATAACCTGCTGAGGTAATAAAGATACAGGTCGTGGTGTGAGGTCTCGGCGGGGTGAACCCCCTTGAAACGGAACGGCGGGGGAGATTTCACGAGATGGCGCCGTCACAATGTCACATTCCCGGCGTTTGAGTATGATTTTGGTAAAACAATCCCGCCTGGGCAAACGCTACATGTTGTTTTTGGATATTTAACGATAACATTAGTGAAGACGCGCCTATCCGGAGCGGTAAAGAAAATCTCGTTTGGCGCGCTTGACGACGTCTAGCGGAGAGGCCCTACCACCTATTCTACGGCGGAGACGCGGACGTCCGGAAAAGTTAATTATATTCAACTTTAAAACTAAAATAACAAATAAGACAATCAAAAAAAAAGAGATGAAAACGTAACACGTCTGGACTCACTGTGTGGTCCGGGGGCCAGCTGGAGGGCGTGGAGGGGGTGCGGGGGTCCCACAGGGCTCAACGCCGGGACCTCTTCAGTGCTGCCGGAACGCTGGATGGCCAACTCTACCTCCTCATCAGTCAGCCCTGGAATCAAGAGGCACACCTCTTTGCTACCATATTAACTGTCACCAAAGGCACAGAAAATAAGAGTCTGTCCACTTCTCTGGTTATATTTCCCAGGTGGAGATTTCATACACCCCAGACAGAGAAAATGCATTATTTTAATTTCTTCATTGGGATGTAAATGTATTACATAATTTTGCAAATGCCAATATAATTTAATCTTCAGATCTTTTTAATGATTTTAGTGATGATTAAATTGCAAAGGGCTCCCTGATGGAGAATCAGAGGGGAGGAGAAAAAAAAAAATCTAATATGAAGATCTCCTTTTGTAGCAAGAAAGGATTTTATTTCAGGCGCCATATGCTGCCATTGCTACGGGTCTCATCTTTTAATGAGCATCATGATCTAAACAAAGAATAATTACAACTTTTGATGAGCGATCTGAAAACAAAACAAAACAAAACAAAACAAAACAAAACAGCATTATCAATGTAGAGCAACACCCCAAGGATGGAAAGATGTAGACAAATAACCAGAAATCGATATATGGGTTCCTTTCAAAACGCGCAGGAGCTCTTACTTTAACATCAAGCGATCGGACGGCCTCAGTGATTGATAAGGCAGAGAACCCCATGATGACAGTACAACAGTGCAGTCTACATTACAAGGCTTTGTATTGCCCTCTATAGCTTAAGAGGCTCTCTTGCACTGCCGTTTTACCATCACTTTCCCGGCCCATTTCCCTGAGTGTGTGTTCTCGGTTGTCTTTCCACCTGACAGAAAATCCCCTTTGCCGAGAGGCCCTTTTACTTGGACCATTCCCTCGGGTTTTGGAGAATTCTATATGTGCTCAATATAGGCTTCCTCCGTCCTTTTGAAAGAGTTCTTGGCAAGGGTTTAGTTGAGATGTTTCAAGTGACAGCTCTGAGTTCATACTAGTAGTAACTATACGACGCCAGCCATATCCTGATACCTCATAATAACCTGTTGAGGGAACTTCATAGCACCCATGTAGAGCCTGACACCCCTGTGGAGTGTTGATACGCAACATCAAAACCTGCGACACAAATCTTTATTTCTGAAGAACTGAATGAGATGTTTGAGCGGAGAATCCTGCTAATTCAAATTATTAATATCGCTGAATACCTGCAAAGTGAAAGTTCTCACTCCCTGCGCTTTGGAACTCAGTGAAGTTCGAACAGAAGTTCCGACCTCGATCGAAAATCCCACTTTGACCTATCTCCATATCAGCAGTCAAAACGAACAAAAGAAATCCTCTGATCATCTCTCGCACAGCTAATTCCAAGAGGTCCCTCCCATCACCTACTTAAATGCTCCAAGGACTTCAAATGGCCATGAAAATTGTTGAATAATTGAAGGCAAATATTGGCCGGCCTGTCGTCTACAGCAGGTCCTGAGTGCCAGGAAGTGGCGTGCGCCATGTGCTGAGTCCGTGCAGTCAGGCTGCACTGTCCAATAAGCAATAATGTGTCCCTGGACTCCTGATTCATCTGACCACAGCAGACTACATGGTGGCAGACTATTGAGTGAGACATGCAAGATCTCCGTTTCACTAAATGGCAAAAAATAAAAGCGCGTTTCAGAGCTCTAGAGGACTCCGTTTTTCCCCTTTCACCTTGAAATGTTAAGGGCTTTCTGAAACCAACTTTTAGGCTAGTGCTAGCTTAATGTATGCACATCTTAATGGTATTCACTTCTTTAATGTTGTTGTTTGTGCAGCAGAATGAAAGCACTTTTTTTTTTTTTCCTTTTGCCTCGCATCACAATAAAATACATGGAAATTCATAAAACCATTTTCTTGTCAAATTACATCTCTCACAGCTACGTTGTTTGCTCTGATCTGTTTATTGCCGAGGGTTAGATGACAGCAAATGAAAGACCCCCTCAGATCCTTTTATGAAAGAATAAGAGAACAAGGTGAAATTGAGTTTTACATATAAAAGGCAAAGAACACAAAAAGGGGACTGTGAAATTTATTACGGGTTCCAGAACCTGTGGAATGACCCCTGGACCCCCATTTCGGATCGACCTGTGGGGAGATTAATTTTTTAAGACATAAATTACGCCTAATGACGACACCGTAAAAAAGAACAATAATGGAAAGCTATTCTGTATTTCATTATACTGTATTATTTGGTGCACCTGATACACGCGGGCGCCTGTTTATGACTCACCGTATTAGCAGATGCTCAGCCAAAGCATTTGCTTTGACCTTGCCATTCTCATTGGGGCATGAAATTACGGTGCTGGCACCTCGATATTACAGCTATAAATACTGTAAACTGCATATCTGGGCTACGTTTTCTATTGTCTTTCAACATAAACCTGATCGGTATTTATTTAAAGGAAAACCCATTGCTCGTCATGTTATTTATGGCTCTATTTTCAGAGGCTTTTTTTTTTTTTTTTGTTTAAGGGCAAAGAGGCAGCGAGGCTCCTCCATAAAATCCATTTCTCCAATTCTGGCACTTCTGAACTTTATGGGTCAAGACCCAGGCTGGACAGCCAATTATAAAAGAAAATGCTTACTAAAATATTTTGGGTGGTAAAAGGTGAACGCCTTTCTCACTGTCCTCCAAGGGCTGAATTATGAAGTTGCCCTTGAGTGAAAATTACTTACATTTTGAATATCATATTTAAAAAAAAAAAAAAAAAAATGCATGTCAGGGGTCATAAATGATGGAGGTCAATTGGTTATTGAGAGCTAGAGCAACTTCAACCTGTTTCACGCACCGCGCTGGCACGGGAGATTCTGCGTGTCATTTGGTGTGGTACTACAGCTGCTTGGGATGGGACGGCCTGAATAATGACCACTCTCATAGAGTATTCATTTATGTATTAAAAAAAGGGGACTCTGCTCTCATTTCCCTGCTTTATCGCCTTGTACTGATGACAAAGTAGGCAAGGCCTGGGCTAGGTGGCGCCGTAGAGTAATTTATAACCACATCAATCCCTTTACCTTCTATGCAGGCCTTGGTCATTGTCATTTTTGTCCGAGAGGTGAGTCACATAACCCCCACTTGCAAACAGCATCCTATTAATATCTGGGATGATGAACCTTATCCTTCCCCTTACCTTCATACCAGGTATGGTAATAGACAGGGCTACCTGTGTTCCCCATGACCCTTGATCACTGGCCCTCTAACACAGGGTGAAACCCATTAGCATTATTTATTTAAGTCAATAACAAACTAGGACACCCTGATGAGGGGGAAAAAAAAAGAGATATAAGTCAAACCATCATATACGTCTAACTGACAGAGAATGTGCTGTACACATTTGTCATATGCAATCTATCTTTAATGTTGCACGGATTTGTACTCTTTGGCAGATGAACTGTACCCAGCAAGGTCTGGATGCATGTGAGCAATGTCAGCTTCGGAGTCACGGTCAGAGTGACATGTTGAAAGACGGAAAATGTTGTTGAATATATCCAGAGAATTTAATTTTTTTTGGTAATTACGTGTGTGATCGCTAATTGCCTAGGCTAAATGGCAGCACCAGAATGAGGCCCAACGCTCTTTCGATGTCACATCTCTTAATTGTGGAGGGCATAGATGGCACAATTTTGTAGATGAGACTGGAACACATTACATTTCACTCAAACACACTAAAATTTACTTGAGCTTGGCAAAGGCCAAGTAAAACAAATTGCTTTAAGATGGCACTTGTTAGTAACACAGTTTAAATACAACTCATTTCCCGACTCAGTGCAGCAACACTGTGAACTACAGAAAAAAGAAAACATCGTTGGGTTTAAATCTTGATTTATATTATGGTTAAAGTGACAAAGTTTCAATATTTTAGCCAGTTTATTCAACAAGGACTCAAGAAGGGCAGCTACAAATATTGGGAGTGCATAATTGCCAATTCATACCACGAAATTGACAGCTGGAAGAAAACAAAATTACATTTTTCAATGAATATTGAAATAAACCAGACTATTAGGATCTCTTCAGGGAAAAAAAGGATGTAACCAGAGGGGCATCCTTCAGTGCAGATTAGGGCACAAATATGCAGGGAAATAATATGCACGGGCGAGATTATTGTGTAAAGATTCTGCAACATGCAATCAAAGTGGGGCCTATTTTCCCCTTCATCAGCTGGCCAGCGTAAGTACTGGCAGCAAGAGGAATCCAATTTAAATTCCACTCTACCGGGAGATGGTATTGTTTCATTTTATGTGTGCTTTGACATTTCTGGCTGTTAATATAGAGTAAAATCCAGAAGTATTTACATAAATATGACATTAAACTGTATTAGAAATTAAGACTGACATATTTGCTGGAGTGGAAGCGAGAGGAGGGTGTGATTGAGTTTCAGGGTCAAAAGGTTGAGAGGACAGTCTGGTAGGCTGGGTACAGATGAAAAAATAAGGAGGCCATGACTATTGGTCTGTCACCACGTCTATCATTATGTCTCCCTTCTCTCATAAAGGACGAGAAGAAATGAGACAGACAAGGAAGCAACCAATCGTAAACACTTTCAGTACAATAGGGAGGGGCCAGTTTGGTTCTTTAAAGGAATAGTTCACCAAAAAATGAAAATTGTATCATTGTATCATTGTATCACACCCAAAAATCAATATGTTATCATTATCTACTCACCCACATGTCGGTCGATGCTCTGGTGAAGTTTATATGCCCATAAAACACACGGTGAGTGAGCTAGCAAAGTTCTCTCTCAGCCTTCTCCCAAACAACTGAAGTGAACGGCGAAGGGGCATTAATAGACCTCCAAAAAGTGCAAAAAATGACTCCAAACTGCTCATGTAGCATAATCAAGGTGCTCTGAAGCCACACAGAGTTGCACGATTGTTGCATGACTGCACTTGAGTCCAGAAAACCTACATTCACACCAGTATTTAGGCAAGTCACTAATACACAAGCAGTTTGAGTCATTTGATGTATTGAGGTTTTCACTTTTTTTTAACTCTAAAGAGCCCGCCACTGTTCACTGCAATTGTCTGGGAGAAGGCCGAGCTGGCTAGCTCAGTCACCCTGTGTCACACGAACATACAAATTCACAGAAGCATTAAGTGACATGAGGATGTGTAGATAACGACCATTTTCATGTTTGGGTGAACTATTCCTTTAAGTTGAGTCATTTTAACCAATTTCAGACCTTCTGCCTTCTTAGACTGTTTTTAACTTTTAAGTCAAATTTCAACTTTCATTCTGGAAAGGAATTATTGTCTAAATGAAAATGTATACAAGGTGTACACGAAGACATTACCCGGTTCTCAAACACATTATTTACTGTGATATCATTTCATGCCTGAGAAAAACAAGCCCTTGTTTTTAACTCTGAACATGACAACTCGTGGGAAGATCTGTGACAAAACACCTAACAAGGGAAGGGCAAATTTGTTTCATTCAACTTAGCACGGAAGCGCAAAAAGGAAAATTTAATGTGAAATATAATTATCTGAAATTGTCCGATTGCCATGATTTGTCAGCACTTTGCCTAGATTAGTTTCTCTCTCACCCTTTAACTCACGCAATGTGCTTACAAAGTGACACAGCTTTGGGATGTAACTGCATTGTTCAAGGTGAAGCTCAGACAAAATGGCCATACGCTGACACGAGGCAATTTTCTGTAACATGCATATTTACAGATATCGCTATAACCTCAAAATCAGTGTGGGCAAGCAATATTACATTATATCACACCTGCTCGATTAAAGTTTGGGGTCACAACAAAGAAGTTCCTAAATCAAACTAATGTGACTAAACGGGAGCTTAGCACTCGGTTAAGGTGTAAATGGTGTATGAATATTAGTATTCTCTCTCTCTCGCTCTCTCTCTCTGTCTCTCGCTCATATTTCGAGAGTCGCGACAGAGTTCAGAACACGGCAGAAAGAGAGAGAGAGAAGAAAACGCGGCAGCGTATGCCGTCATTTGGTATTGACGAGCCCTTATTGAATTTGAGATAACCCACAGTGGATTATGAACATGCCTTAGTTGTCAATAATGAGACACAAAGACAGGGAAATTTCAAAAGATATCAAGAGTCATTAGAGCCCAGATGAGACGTGTGGAGGAGCAGCCGGCAGCCATGGATTTGGTTTCAGGTTACCTTCCCCAGTCATGGAGCTTTTAGGCTCACTTTTCACTGCTTGGCTGCTCTAATGATAGAGGCCAGGTCCCCGAGCTCTTCCCGTGTACGAGTCCCCGAAGAACTGAACTGTTTTGCAAGGAATTGAAAGAAAAGCACTCCCTGCTAGAACGGTTTATCTGAGGTGAAGGTGCACAACTGCGTGAATGCGTCTTCACAGAGCTATTATATGGAAAAAGTACCGCAACGGCGTCCAGGCAACTCTACTCTACTGCGTTTAAAGTAGAAAAAAAAAGATTTACTAAATACTGCCTTGACATTAATGAACTCTGAGAGAGATGAAGCTGTTTACCAGCCTTTTTTCATCAAACAGTATTTGAGCATGTGTTAAAAATAATCTCAATCTATTGCAAAGAAACTGATGAGCCAGCAAATGTATCCTCCCTCTGTAATTACTAACCTTCCTGTGTCATGCCTCAAATTTATATCAGTTAAATTAAGTAAAAGGGTTAAAATGCTGGAAGGTAATATTGATAATTCCACTGCAAATGCAAAGGGGTTTTGTCAATATTAATTTTCCTGAACCCAAAGGAGCATCCCGACTGGTAGGTCATTTATTCACAGGGCTTGAATCACTAGCAATCTGCAGCTAAATCGACCTCTACCCAACCGCCCAGGGCAAAGGGCTACGGTCATGACCTTTGACCCTTAAAGACTAAGCTCCCAAAAAAGGACATTGGGTGCGCATCTCTGGCCAATCTCCATTTGATATTTGCATTTTATTGTTTCGACATGGATTTTTACATATATGTATGGATAATGTTGTATGTAATATGTTTCAAAGCTGCAATTATACTATTCAACAAAGAAATCAAAAATAAATTTTCTCTCACCTTTTTTCTTCAAGAAGGCTTTTCTGGTGGCTAGCGGACTCTGGCGTACTTTTGGGTTCTGTAGAAATTTTACAGCAGTGACAATCTGTGAAGAAACAAATGTACTTTAATTCCTCACAATGAGATAATGTGAGAGGAAGAGGATAACGTGTGCAGGAAGAACAGGGTGATGCATCAAACAGTGCAAATATCAGTCTAGACATTCTTTAAGAGCGAGATTCGTTAAAAAAAAACAGACGAAGAACATAAATGGATTCCATTTGAGAGTTGCCTCTAAAACTCCCCCAGCAGTGAGGAGAAAGACCACCTGACCACTTTCCAGCTAAATCTGGGGAATGACCAAATCAGCAGTTATAAAATTAGCCCATCAAGAGTGCTGGACAAATGGAGTATGGAGCTTAATTTGCTATTACCCTCTTAAAGACAAACTTCCAGTCTTAAGTGCGCAGGGGAAGAAAATCTATACTTAATGCAGAGGTGATCATTTGTATCTAATAACTTCAGAATCCTAAGCTGAAAACTTCTGTAATTCTTCCAGTTAAAAACCTGCCGTGATCAAATCACCCAGCCTGAATGTTGTAATGACTTGAAACGTTAATGCACTAGAACGTAAAATGGCATCTGAACATCAGTAGTTTTAAGTGCACAGCTTTCATCGATTCTATTATGTTTTCCTTCGAGATGCACCTTAATTTTCCACCCTGGTATGCATTTCCAAGAATTGAAAGGAGGAAAAAAAAAAAGAAATTCTCCTCAAATGGCATTAAAACATAAATTTAAAGGGGGCGTCGTGAAATGGCGCCTTCTAAAACAGATAAACATCAAAGAACACGGAGAAAGGAGAAACACACTAGAGGGGAAGGTTTAGATGACTTATTATCGCACCTGTGGTCCCCGTGATTCAATTGTAAAAGTCATCCCTCTAATAGGTTGAAAGGTTTTGATTACTCTTCTTTTCTTTTAGTGTTGAAAGATACAAAGTGATTGAGCACACTGCCAGTAGTAATTCGTTTTGGGTAATGCATTGCATATACTATGAACCCGTTTCAATTCAAAAGAATTGCGTTTTTAAAACTCCAACGGGGAAGGTATGGCAGGGAAACCGTCTAAAGAGCTAGATTATTTTCCTGTGACACCCCCCCCCACAAAACCCCAAAACAATATAATTTAACCTTTTCATACTAATTTATGTCAGGAATACACATGAAAATGCCAGTTTCCACAGAAGTATTACAAAAGTACTATAATGTAGGTCTATATGGCAGAAGTTTTAAGTATACTTTATGTTTGCAGTATTATTACGAGATAAGTTAAAATGAGCAATTTTATGAAAATGTACCAGTTTCTTCCCAAGAGATGCCCCCGCTAATTTAGACACACAAATCTCCCATGTCATTGTGACATTACCGTGACCTTTCATATACAGAAGGGTTATGCAAGGGGGGTGGAATTTCCTGGATCTCTATATGCTGAGGGCTTATTAAAGCCAGTCACCCGGAACCTTCATTGTGACAAGCAGATTAAACCATTTGCATGGTGAAACCCCGAATGATGTTCTGGACCAACAGATACTGTAAAAACACAGGGAAAATATCCCTCTGATAACAAGACAATATCAATTCTGCTCCTGGAATAGTGTTTACAGTTTGAGTAAATGAGGTGACCCGTCTAGTTGTGGTAAAGGCAAGAAGTCAGCGGATAATAAGCAGACCAAAGATCCAATAAAACAAAACTAATTCCAGCTAATAGAAAAATGATTTAGGCCCTTTGAAAAGCAAATGACCTAATAGTGGAGGAATATGCCGAACTAGTGATCATTGTTTACATTTCCTTTCATTTTCAGTACCATATATTGACCAAAAATTCTGTCAATGTTAATAGGCGCAAGTATGACATCTCAATAAAAACCACAGCTAGCTCAGCGGCAAACTAATAAGGCAAATGTCCATTTGGTTAAAATTGTAGTGGTAGATCTTCTGGGAGAGGAAAAGTGCACTTCTTAGCAGATGACATAGATGCTTTGCGCAAGTTCCACCCAGACATCTCAATCAATTATAACCACATTGCACAGATTTCAGTCTTGTCTTGTTATTGACTTATAGATCATCACGGTTATAGTGTAGGGTAGCACACAATTGGGCTTTTAGGGGGTGAGCTGTACGTTACTACAAGGCACATTTGGTTCAGCAGTATAAATATCAACTAAAATTAAAATGGCGGGTGTGTCCTGCCTTTCTAAATACCGGTAAATATCGTTTGGTTAGCATAACAATTAGGCTCTTCTGTAACGCCTCTTGAAATGCTGAAACTGCTAATGCACCAAAGTGCTCCATGTTAAGACCAATAATCTTTACAAACCAAATAACCAATAAAGTGTCAGGTAAAGCCCAAAAAGAGGCGAAAACTCAATCATAGAAAGAGATAACATTAACCAACACACTTAAAGAGAGTGAACTTGATGAGCGGACAAGATTACAGCAATGTTATTGAGTTTGAATTGGACAAGACTTAACAATGCACTTGTCTCAAAATTACAATTGTGATTTTTTTTTTTTACCTTGAATTGTTAGAAATGAGCAAGAAATCCAATTATATTCGAACCACATGGTTGGACGCTTAAGGGAATTCATGTAAACCTTTGTGTGATTTTGCTCTAACTAGTAACAGCACTGAACTATACTATGAGTATAAAACCAATGTATACTTTCCACAGGTCCATAATTAGATCTCAGGAAGTGGGCGTCTGTTGTTTGGATTTCCAACAAGCTTAAGATAGTATTGTATGTGTTACATTAGGTTCTTTCCTTCTGATAGTGTAAGTATTTGAATGTGTACTGTAAAAAAAAAAAAACTGAACTGGAGGAAAACGTTTGAACCATAAAAGATCAAAGGGACGCCTTAGTCAGCAATGTAACTATTTCTCGAGATCGACTAGGGTTTCAAGAGTCTCCGTTTCACTATTGGTAATTCAGGTACAAGGGCAGCTTTACCAGCACTCATCCAACAAGCAGCCAGCATTGAAAGCACCCTAATGTGGTGATGCTGCATTTGCAACTTACTTCCCTCTGTTCAGTGGTTGCCGTCTATTGTCTCTGAGTCCCTTTTCTGAGCCAACGTATGAGGCTTTTCATAGGAGTAGTAGAGCAGAGTAGTGATTGAACAAACTGCCAAAGGTTTACCCAAGGACTATATTCAACCCTGCTCTTCAAGATACTAGGAACAAGACAACGCAGAAGGGACAACGCAACAGAGTGAGGAAAAAAAGGCCTATTCACGTTTGACTTTTTTTTAATTCAATAAAAGTTAATTTGCTGGATTTAAATACTCTCTAACGCAAGTCATCTGTTCTACAAAAGGTATATGTGTACATTTGTCTGCAATAATGAAGACACCCAGAGAGCATGGCAGAACTACAAGTCAAGGAGGGGGGCAACAATGGAGAAGCTAAAAGGAAATCATTAGCAAGTATAGGATTTAGTCTCAGTGTGAATCAATTCATTCGAAATTGCCCTGGCCTGTACATTTGTGGAGAAGTGCCCCTGATATAATAACAGGCTGATAGACATGGGAAGAAATTGTGTTAGGCTGGTCTCAAATTTCCCCCCAAACAAAGGTTTGAAGGACTAAAAGAGAGAGAAAGAGAGAGACAGCGAAAAATGAAGCTCTATATTAATTAGATGCTTTCATGGGTTATTTGCTATCAGGGACGGCTGTCTTAAATGCCTTAACCCAATACCTTTCTGATACCAGAACCCTGCCAAAAAGAAATTAGTTTTTAATGCAATTATTGTATTTCCGTCAGTCTTCTAACTGCTTGGTGTGGTCAACAGTGCTTTTTAATCGTTTTAAAAGAACAGCTTTAAACGGCCTTCTAATTGTGACATCTTTCCCGCCTTAATGCGACCTTTAGCCGAGGAAGTGAAGCCTCATGGGAGCAGCTATAAGGAATTAGTGACCCTGAGAGACTCGGGGAAGTGAGGTGTAGACCCAACGTTTTACGCTGCACATCCACGCTTAGCGCGCGCGCACGCCACGGGCTGCAGCGGAGGCCCTGCCGGACCACTCCGACAGCGAGGTTACAACATTCACCTCTGGCTTCTTGCTCTGTCTCTCTTTTGAGAGTTTCTACTTGATGAAACATTATAACCAGCAATCTTTACCAAAAGCCAGCTTCAACATCAGTAAATCTGATAAAGAGCTACTGGTAAAATGTAGGGGCTGTCCTGCTACTAATGACAAACTATAAGCCAGTACAGTCCGGTACATCTGTTAAAATGGTGAGGTACATTTGGTTGGTTTTCTGAGCCTCACAATCCCCAAATGTGGTTAATTTTTATTGAGCGGTCCTAACTTCTGAAATTAAAGGTCGGAGCCAACGTTTCAGTGGATGAAAAAGGGTCATGGAAAACTTCATTGACGTTTGGTTAGCAAAGGTTTAAAAATAAACAGTGCTGCATGGGTGACAACGGTAGACTCATGGGCAAAGCTATAAACATGACATCAACAGCACGTTACGCAATTTTCGTAAAGGGGGGCTGGTGAACGGAAATCAGGTTCTTTTAAGACCATCTTGTGTGCAGACCAAACTTTCCATTCAGTAGCATTTTCCGTGTCAGGGCCATTGTCATCAAAAACGTGCAAGAGTTGACTTGTTCGCTGTTACTGTATGAAACCTGTGTGAAGACCGACCTAGCAGGGACACTACGACTCTGTGAAAACAATGCGGGTTAAGGAACTAGACTTAGCCCTGTATTTAGGGTAATCCATCAAGAAACAAAACCAGGGCTGAGAGTTGTCCAACTCTGTTCTCTTCTATCTTACTGACATGAGAAAAAAAAACAATGTTTTACTTTTTTTTTTTTTTTTACAATTTTACTTTTTAAATCATGCCTTAGACTCATGCATGAATGACGTTTTGATCTGATATTCACTGTCCCAGACATTGATAGTTATTATTATTGTCAGGTTTTGTTGACACACTTTTCTACTTATGACACATTTACTAAATAAAGTATAGGGGCTCAAGTGTTTTTTTTCCCCCCGAATTGTAGGTTGTAGTTCTCAAGAAACAGTTTTGCCTGATTTTAGTACTGGATAATTGGAGTAAAGATATAAAAGGAGTCTGGGAGAAAAAAACAAACAAACAAAAAAAAACAGTTGAATAGTCACATCAGGGGAAACAAACAGAAATTCAGTGCCTCAAAAGTAATACCAAAGTATTATTCAAAGATGATAAAACCAAAGTGAAATATTGCTTGAACTGCTCTGAGGCCCAAAACTAAAGAGAAACATATGGCATCCAACCAATTTAAAAATGGCCTGAGAGATATGGTATTAAACTTAGGCCGATATTGCTTTATGTGCAACTGTCAAGCGTGCTGCCTGGGGTTTGCCCTTGCTAAAATACTTTGACAGATGACTGTTTGGATAAGGACATCCCCACAGGGGCCCCGAGCAACCCGATGACTAAAGACCAGTGCCTCTGTCAGTGACACCTCACTTTCACTCACTTTGGCCAAAAAGACTGGACCGTATAGCCCACAAATTCCTTTTAATTCAGGTAAAAGGCCCAAACCAGGAGGCTGGGGCCGCTTTGAGAGATAAGGGTCATCAGAGATTAAACCATGGCACTTTAGCAGCGGGGGGGCGGGGAGAGAGGGGAGAGGGGAGAGGGGAGCCGCAGTAGAGCACAACAAACTACTCAGCCACCACAAAACATTCCAGACCCTTCTGAGCTGCAATCCAGTAATGGATACTTCCTCGTATCCTCGATTGGTCAAAATGTTTTCATACAATAATTTAATTCAGAAACACTTTTACAAAGCAGGAGTAATCAATTTTAATTAGTTGATTTTTTTTTTCATTCGCATAAAATTTAATGTACTGCCATCGATCTCCTTTGTTCTTTAATGCAGTGCCTCTTTCCTGTAATTCGAAGCTTTTTTTTTTTTTTTTTTTTTTTTTTCTTTTTTCTTTTACAGTCAATGATGACATTCTGTGACAAGCAGCTCCATGTGCCTTTTAGTACTGGGAATGAGCACTACCGAACCTACAGTTGTACTGCAACTTCAAATCAGTAGAACGTACCAAAAAAACGTGTTAACATGTTAATTGACTCATTTCTATGTTCATAAATAAATAGTATTCCAAAAATGAGGCATCCATCATGTCAAAGAGTGACGCTAACTCTAACAAAATGATTGCTGGCACAAAATCAAAATAAATGATGGTACCTTAAAGCCACTACAGACGGGATTTTTGCTTTAACATGTCATTATAAAATACATTTTGATTGCACTGAGAAATGGCTATGGAAGAATGATACCATCGCCGTTAAGATCAATTCGCTGCGAAAATAGAAGGATGTGTGTCAACCAAAGGATTGTGCTTTTGATTTTCCCGGTAGCTAGATTGTGCCACGATAGCCTACAATTCACGGTAAGTGTTATCTGTAAGCTACTACTAGTACTTAGTTGTAAATCTTTTGCTGTCTTCGTGACAGCAACACAAAAATAATACCACCAGGAAACTCAAGGGGTCACCAAAAACAGAATCTCACAACCTTTCCTGTATCCACTTTAACCACCGGTTAACTAAATGATTGCGCCTTTGCAGACTCTCCACATTTGAGAAAAAATGACTGATGAACTTGAGATAAAGTTTTTTTGCAAAACGAACTATCGTGTCAAATTTATGAAAAAAAAAAAAGTGTACTTCTGTTTCCGGGTTTTTCAAATGGAAACGCCCACTCAGCCGTTAGCAAAAAGCAGCACGCACACACACACGCGTGCGCGCGCACACACACACACACACACACACACACACACACACACACACACACACACACACACACACACACACACACAGGCTTCTAAAGGGGCAGGTGCTCAAATGGTAAATAAGGTCGGATACGTGTAATACCATGTAGGGGCT
>OMKK01020129.1:1442-21403 GCA_900302305.1 Polymixia japonica
AGAGAATCAACACAGAACGTTCTAGAGTGTCAGTTGTCAAAAAGAAGTATCTTGCATTATTGGTATTTACTTAAACACTGCAGTACCTCCTGTAAGGTATTCTTACTGTTGTCTCCTGTAGAGTCCCAGAGTCTGTAGGTCGCTGAAGGCTGACACATTCCTAAAATACACAAGCACATACATGCTCTCTATTGCCCTCGCTTATCTGTATCTAAGACCTGTCCCCTGAAGTAGAGTAAACACCATTGTTGTCGTTTCCTGTTTTAAAAGGAATCAAAAAAAAAAAAAACATCATAGCATCACGTTTTGGCGGTCAGATCATTTAGTGTATTATTTTATGTCTCCAGTATGTCTTTAAGTGTCTTTTTGAAAGGGTTGAATTATTTTTATTATTTATTAATTATTTTTCACGGTTAACCGCTGTGGGCCCTCCGACTCGATGCGGTGATGGTTTATCCACCTATGTAACGGTCGTGACCTCTCCGTTTCTTTCCCAGGACAGAGACTGGGACACCGCTGTCCAGTTCCTGCCCGCGTCCGACACCAAAAAGCTAGAGAAGAAGAAGGGTCCGGGAAAGATCGGGGCTGTGATCGGGGTGGTGATCTTCGCTGCTGTTATTGCACTTATGACCGGCCTGCTAGTCTGGCATTTCCACTGTAAGTTACCCTCCCTCGAGTCAAGTCACATTTATTTAAATGACACTTGTTACAAATAGAGTTTCATAAAATGCTTTAACAAGGCAACATAGGTACAGATTAAAATACCAGAAAACAAATCTTCAGGGCTGTAATAACAAATAAATGGTTTTGATAAATCAAGTAATGATTATAGGATGGGTTACAGCTCAATGTATGTCTGTGGGTTTGGGTTAAATTTAGCTCATTTGTACATACAAATGACAGAAAATGAAGAAAGGAAAGTTGAAATACAAAACCCAAGGGGCTCACAAAAGAATCTCACCTCAGAAGGAAAAAATAAAAATCAAGATGACAAACAAAGACAGTTGAATCAGGCACCGAAACCGGATTACATCAAAACGCAGCGCAGAGGAGAACGGCACGAACACAACAGCAGAATGCATAAATAAACAGGTTTGGGAGACGGAGATAAGAAACAGAGCTAGTCCTGTTGGAGGGAGAGAGAGAGAGAGAGAGAGAGAGAGTCTGGGGTCCTTCAGGTCGTTTTAGGGGGTCCCCAGGAAAATAAGGAATAGTTTAATTAAAAGTTAGGAGTGTAGAAGAATGTCTGTTCTTATCAGCGTTCTCTCTCCATCGTTACCTCCCCACCTGCAATATACTGCACATAGACAGTCATGGAATTACGAACTAAATTACATCTAACAAATAAAAGTTGTTCAGATGGGGGTCCGTAGCCGTATCCGTTTGTGGGGTCCTTGACATGAAAAAGCTTGGGAACCTCTGCTCTGTGTGACCCTGTAGACCGCAAAGATGTGCGCGTGAAGAAGATGTACAGCGGCTCCATGCGGATCACCAACCAGGCCTTTCAGGATGCCTATGAGGACTCCAACAGCACCCAGTTCAAAGCGCTGGCTAAGCAGGTCATTTCACAGGTGAGACCGTTGCAGGCGCTCGTGCGAACCTCAGCCATGTCGGTGTCGTCGCCGTCGCGGTTTAAATGACGTTGTTTCATGTCCTCTTCCTGCGTTTTCTTCCTCGTCTCTTTCAGCTGAAAGTGATCTATTCCAAGACGCCACAACTCGCCAAATATTATGTCGGCTCTACAGTTCAAGCATTCAGGTATGTTATAGGTGATTATTACACAGCTTTGTGGAATACTCGATTCTGATTGGTCAATTACGGCATTCTACGGTCTGTCATTTTTGAATAACACCTTTGCTATGAATAACAGACCGTTGCTATGGACGCTAACAGACTTTTTTTTTTTTTTTTTAGCGGAAGCAATAAAATCATTTTTAAATCAATCCCTTACCTAGTCATCACCACCTTAAATTCTCTCACTTTTGTGAATTTTTTTGTCTTTACGTATGACTGCAGAATTTTGACCGTATCACCTTGAATCTGTAACGCGACACCAGCCTGCAACACTTGTTTTTAACAGTATTTTCGCTTAGCAGACCGACACTGTGTTGTCAACAACTTGCTCTGACTGCATACTAAACGTATCCTCGCTGGTGTAACGACGAGTCCTCTCCTGTCCTTTTTCTAGCGAAGGCAGTGTGATTGCGTACTACCTGTCTGAGTTCAGGGTACCTGTAGGCCAAGAGGCAGCCGTTGATAATGCCATGTCTTCCATGGACAAGCTAGTGGACAAAGAGCAACGCACCATGTACAGACCTGGCAACTCTCTGATGTTTGAAGATGTTGTGTCTTCAGGTAGAGTCAACACCCACTGTATTAGGCATTTATTCATTTCTTTCAGTCCTTATCATTGCTGTTTTCTTCGTGGTAGGTTGTAATATAAATCATTTCTACCTGGTTATTGTCTAACTAGGTGAATGTTGTTGCAGATGTTTTACTTTCTGGGTTTTGTCTTACAGCATTGGATACCCGTTTGTTCAAATCGTCTTTCAATGGTGAGTACTCCGTTTGATGTTATCAAACATAATTATGTTCTGCTTGATGTTAATGTTATCTTTTACTTGCACTAAAGATGCCTTGGAGGATATGCAAATGTTGTGACGGTGGATATTTATGGAAAATTGCCATTACAAATCATGTAAAATGCATGTGTAGTTCAGTGGGCCTCCAGCACAGCTTAGCATGGGACTAGCATGAGGCCACGGCTGTTAGTTCCTTTTTATTTCATTCATTTATTTATTTCATACTTGAGTTTCAGTTCAAACAGGATTTGCTTGTTTACTTTTAGCTTCAGTAAAAGTTTAGGTTTTAGTGTTTTTATGATAAAGAGGGTGTGGGTTGTTGTTCTTGTATCCAGTGGGTAAAAAGCAGAAGTTCATACTTTTCCACTAAATGTAATGTTGGTAGATATGGTGTCAATTTTCTAGGTAGTTCTCTCCTGTACTCTCGAAAGATTTAAACAAAGCAGTAATTTTATACAGTTTCATTTTGGAGGCAAAGCTTTTAATTACCATTACCAAAATTACCATTATTACAAACTATTTAACCTGAACAAGTTTATTACGTGTAGAAAGATTTTCTAATCAGTGCAAATATTAAAAATAAACTGATGATTAACTGTTTGCACACCTTGCTTAGAAAAATCTGGTTTCAGATTTCAATCAAGTTGGGGCCAATTCAGCTATTCTATTTCCATGGAGGGGATTATTTTTGACTATCGAATTTGATGTAAGAGCAAGTTATTGTTGTTAAAGGATTATTAAGGCAAATGTAAACTTCACTTAAAACTGGCTGTCTCTTCAGAGTTCTACATGTATGCAGAACACGCCAAGGCCAATCACATTGGGACCATTACGTCCCCTGGGTTCCCCAACAGACCTTACCCCCCCAAAACCTTCATCCAGTGGCAGCTGAGAGCAGACCGCGGCTACGTCATCAAGCTCGACTTTGATACTTTCAATCTGGAAGAAAACTGCAGCAATGACTTTGTCAAAATCTACGACTCCCTGGTGGCCATCGAGAGCCGCGTTATGGAAGAGTGAGTTTGCATTTTGCCTTTGCCTGACATACGTCAAACAGTGTATAATCTTAAATCGTGCAATCCTAAATTGTGAAAAAGAAAGATATATATATATTTATCTTTAGACTGTCTACTGTAGTTGAAAATAGTCAAGACATTGATATTAGATGCCAAAGGTGCAATTAATCATTTTGATGATATCTGGCTGATCATAAAATATTGAGGGTTATCATTTCAACCATAACCTTGCAGCCTGTGCTTCAAAATGCACACTGGTGTTTTTGTTGATCTTATGTTATTGGAATGATGTACAGGATGGTTGTATAGAGGAGTTTAGCTTGTGAGCAAGGCCCTCTGCTGGTCAGATCTTATGAAAACATTACTAAAGCATATGTCTAGTGGAGAAAGTTTAAGACTCGGAACGCAGGAAATTTGCGCTGACCTTCCTTTTTTTCCCGACTAGGATTTGCGGGTACTACTCGCCTAGCGATCCCCTGACCTTCCTGTCCTCTAATAACGTCATGCTGGTGACGTTGGTCACAAACGAAAGGGACAACTACCCCGGCCTGAGGGCGCACGTCTCGCAGATCCCACGAGGAAGTCGAGGTAGGTAGGAAGGAAGTCGACGGCGGCTCATTTCTCGCAATTTGACCCGTTGTAGCCGAGTTACGCCGTCGATGTGGGGCTGTAAACGCAAACGTGTGTCTGCGCTTCTTTTTGTGATAGATATGAAATGCGGAGGCCCGCTGACAGGAGAAAAGGGCAACTTCACATCTCCCAACTACCCAAATTACTACCCACCCAACACTTACTGTGAGTGGAAAATCCAGGTGAGACGATGGCTCCAATCAACATGTTACCCAGCCGAATCATGTGTGTTACCCACGCAATCTGTCAGTCCTGTTTTGACATTAAGTCTCGTTTTTTTGTGTCTCTTTCAGGTCCCTGCCGGTAAATCGGTGAAGGTGACGTTCAATAAGTTCCTCCTGTCTGAGCCGGGTCAAGAGAACAGCGCCAACTGCAACAAGGACTATGTGGAAATCAACAGAAAGAGGTAAAGTACACACCTGTAGGCTCAAGAGCCAAACGGGGGTTACGTAACAGGCTGACACGTCCCTGCTCGTGTTCCTCAACGCCAGGTTCTGCGGGGAAAAGCCGGCGGGCTCGGTGACGGAGACCAGCGACACCAACCAGATGACGGTGGCGTTTGTTTCCGACGCGTCCTACGTGGACCGAGGCTTCACCGCCACGTACGAGGCCATCGACGCTAAAGATCGTAAGCGGGGCTACGACGCCTTAATCTCTCCCAGCCAGTAATGATTTCCTCTAATTAGCTGCTTGTGTGACTTGTTTTGTAGCTGATCTCAGGGCAGTGTTTTTTGTTTGGACTGAAGTATTGCCCCCTGTCCACAGCTTGTCCGAAGACGTTCCAGTGCAAGAACAAGCGTTGCATTAAGACAGAACTCAGGTGCGACGGCTGGAACGACTGCGGGGACATGAGTGATGAGTTGAACTGCCGTGAGTACAGAGTCCAGTGAGCTAATGGAAACACGTGTAGTAATACATTAGACACGCTCTTTCATTCAGCCAAGGAACTGTAAACAAAAAGCTGGGTGAACTATGAACTCCAGTCCGCAATCACAACTAAGAACAATATAATAAACTGATATATCTTCATAATAGTATAAATTTAGGAGGGGGTTTATATTTATTTTCAACTAACCTGCATATGTCTGATACTACTTGGTATATTATATCCTCTTAATTTACATTATAAGTATTTAGATTAATTTGAAAAGGTGGGTAAACTCCCACAAAGAAGAAATCTGGTCAATTTAGTTTAGGTGACTTCCACTCCCAGGTGTTGAAACAACTACTTCTAATCACTGCTAGTAGGGGTCAGCAGACTTGGTGGGGGTGTTGACATCTGGGTCGTGTCACAGTAGTGGCGGTGTGACTAAACTGTGTGTTCTTCCAGAGTGTAAGCCCACCGACATCCAGTGTAAAAATGGACTGTGCAAGCCCGCGTTCTGGCAGTGCGACAGCGTGAACGACTGCGGGGACAACACGGACGAGCAGAACTGCGGTAAGACCCGCCGACTCTGGCAAGAGGACGCACCTTCAGAGTCACGGAGGTCAACTGAAGGCTTTCCTCTTCCTAGTTTCTCATGCCGGCTTCCTCTTTTTTTCCTTAAGGTGCTTGTAAATCTGGACAGCTAACGTGTCGAAATGACAAATGCATTTCTGAGAAGAAGCGCTGCGACGGCCGGGACGACTGCGGGGACGGGTCCGATGAGCTGGACTGTGAAAGAAGTGAGTCTGGTTTTGTCGTCGTTGAAGAAATTTGAGATTAGGAGGCTCGGTGCTAGCTTTAGCTCTCTTGCCTTATTTCAAGATATTATGGACTCTATTGGCAGGCTTTTGGCTGGACCGCCAGCCCTATAAACATGAATGTCTGTCCGTCACTGAGTCATTCACTGACCGACTCACTGACTGAGTGATGAAGTTACACCATTGGTCGGCCGAGTGTTGGAGTTTCCCCGTTGGCCGATGTATCAGTTTCAAATTAAAGCCCTTTTTTTATATATTGTAAGCAGTGAATTCTGAGAATAGTTTTCCCTCCTCTCTGCGCTGACCACTTTGCCGTAATAACCAGTCTGTTTCAGTCTGTTTCTGAGTGTGAGCTTGAGCGTTGTCATGTTCTTCTCTTCTCTTGTCCGTAGCTGGTGACACGCGTTGCACAGATCTTACATTTAGATGCAAAAACAACAAGTGCGTCAGCAAGGTGAACCCAGAATGTGACGGAATGCAAGACTGCGAGGACGGTTCTGACGAGGCCAACTGCGGTATGTTGTAACCTAGCTTCGTCACGTACGTCTACATTGCTAGCTGCAGGCGTGGTCGTGCAGGCTCAAAGCCAGCTATTATCTCCACCTGCATTGTTTAGCCTGTGTGGCAAAACAGGTGTGTGTACAGCTCAACCCCCGCCCACTCTAGGCACAAGAGCAAGCTCAAACAAGCCTGCCCTGATTGATTGATCCGTGTACCTTTTGCAGACTGTGGAAGGAGCTTGTTCAAGACGTCTCGTATCGTGGGCGGTCAGGACTCAGAAAAAGGGGAGTTTCCCTGGCAGGTCAGCCTCCACATCAAAGGTTACGGCCACGTGTGCGGGGCCTCCATCATCAGCCCGCGCTGGCTGGTCACCGCCGCTCACTGCGTCCAAGACGACGGCAGGACCAGGTAGATTCTTGCCACACTTGCATATTTCCTGCTTCAGAAAACCCCGCCGCCGCCTGTCTGTCTGTCTAGATATAATCCGTGTTGCAACACTTGAAATCGTGGAGCCTGAAAGCCGGTTGTATTTCGCCATGATCTGACACGGATCTGGATCTATATTCACAAAGCCTCTGTAAAGAAGGGATATAAAAGGGAATTAAGCCGTGTGATCTCGGGTCATTAATTTTTCACCTTTTTATATTTTACATATTTAGCTGGCGCTTTTATCTGGAGGGATTTAAAATGAATGAACAGTAGAGTGATCGGAGAGTCCTAGATCAGTGGGTCCTGATCACGGGCATTTAACATTTTACGGTTATCTCTAGATAAAAGACACAGGAAAACATCACCAACAGTAGTTAACTATACCCCATGAAAACCAGCCATCACTGCAGACCTTTACAAAAGCACCTCTTACTTCATTGGAACTATTGGGGCAAAATGGCTGACAACTCCTCTGCCTTGTTCAGTGGTTTGACAACACCTGGGTGTTAACTTAAACCTTTGGTCCTCTGCATTTTATCAATGCTCAAATGTTTGGCTGTGTGCCAGAATAATTGGAAAAACATACCAATTCTGTCCTTTAGTTCGTACATTTTGGTGCTGAGACCAACGGTTTGTGCATAAAACAACAAAATGGTACAAAGCTGTTCCCACCTGTACGTTTTTCTACATAATCTATTATATGATGTATACCCGACATGATATATACATCATGCTGTGTGTATCTCTACTGGTATACTGTTTATAGTTGGTTTCATGGTTGCCCCATACCTGAAGCGGGATTCGTGTCCAACCACAGTCCCTACCCTGACCCCTGACCCCTGACCCCTGACCCTAACCAAGGTCCATATAATACCCAACACTTCCCATCAGCACATGCACCTTCTCCACCACGCGTATGGCGTTGTGTTTGTGTTCACCAGCGTCATTTCTTGTATAACCGACCCCGTCTGTAGCTCGTCTTGATTGTAAAGTACTTTGTAAACGTATGTTCTCGAAAACTAAAGTGCGTGTGTGTGTGTGCGTGTGTGCGTGCGGCCCCCAGATTCTCCCAGCCCGGCACTTGGGAGGTTCTCCTGGGCCTTCACATCCAGAGACAGAACGATAAGAATGTGATGACGAGGAACCTGAAGCGGATCATCTCCCACCCCAACTACAGCGATGCCACCTTCGACAACGACATCGCCCTCATGGAGCTGGACACTCCCGTGTCGTACAGTGACTACATCAGGCCCATCTGCCTGCCGTCCGCCCAACACGTCTTCCCCGCGGGCAGCCCCGTGTGGATCACCGGCTGGGGTGCCACCCGAGAGGGCGGTGAGTGCAGATAACCAGTATTTCTTTCAATAACCACAAATCACTTTCTCTCCTAACGGTGTGAGGCCATTTGACTGTACACTTCCTGCTTTGTGGGAATCAAGTCTTGACTAGTGGGTTTGACGGTGAGTGTGTGTGTGTGTGTGTGTGATCCAGGTTATGCTGCGACAGTGCTCCAGAAGGCTGACGTCCGTATCATCAACAGCACCGTGTGTGACCGGCTGATGGGGGGACAGATTACCTCCCGGATGATGTGTGCCGGGGTGCTGAGTGGCGGGGTGGACGCTTGTCAGGTACTACAACTCCCAGAAACCTCAGCTTTCTCTCATTGTCATTGTTCTTTCATTGTCTCTAATAAACCACTTTTAGCAAAACAGTTGCTTTGCTGACCAATAAAGAACGTCGATGGAAATTAAAAATTGTTAATAAGTGTATCACAAATCAAGGTGTGTGTGAGACAGAGAGAAATGGTAGGTAGTAGGGCTGAATGATACGGACAAAATATCATATTATTATTTTAGCAGATATTACGATATAACTTGCAATATTGTTTTTAAGAATTCTTTCATTTGCGTTCTTTCATATATGCGATATGATATGAATTTGATATACTGTTCAGCCCTAGTAGGTAGGTAGGTGTTAAGCCTGTCTGTGCTCGTTGCTTTGATGTGAACGGCCCAGTTTTAGACCGTTTACGATCAGACGTCGACGATTCTTTTGCAAGTTGCATCCAGTCTCGTTGCGAATCATGGATCTGAACTGGCCTTTATGAGAGCACACTGTATTTGTGCAGTACCACCTACGCTAACGCATGTATGTGCGTTTGTGTCCCTGTGTGTCTCTTCTCTCAGGGGGATTCTGGCGGTCCTCTGTCCAGTCCGTCCACCGGGGGGCGTATGTTCCTGGCCGGGGTGGTCAGCTGGGGAGACGGTTGCGCCCGCAGGAACAAACCTGGCATCTACTCAACGGTCACCAAGTTCCGTGGCTGGATCAAGGAAAAGACGGGAGTGTAGACTTACAGGAAAACAGTCCAACACGTGCGAAATGACACGGACATTTGATCACAGGTCCTACAGATTGTTGTTGTTTTTAAAAGCCCACTCGCCGTTTCCACATGACACAGTGGCGCGGCCTCGACTACACTCCAGCTCCTGTCTGCAGTGGGGAATGAACTCTTTGCTTGAAGAGGAATTGTTTTTTATGTCCAATGCAATTTTATGAGGTGGACGTCTGGTTTTGGTTAAATATTTTTTAAATGTAAATAAATGTGTTTGTGTTTTTAACTGCCTTTGTTTTACATTGTGTTGCAATGAAGCACATTGTTGTGTTCCACAAATGAGAAGTATGTTTTAGGCATGACTAATATTGTTGCACATATACACATTCTTTCTCTCTATGGTCCAGCAATCATACATTCTTCTGTCCTTCATCAGTGGCTTTAATGTGAATGATTTTCCTCTTTCCTTGTTGTCTTAGTTTATAAAGAAAAGCAAAATGACAGCGAGCTCAGGCCCATCCTACCTCCTATGGTTTGGTATCTTATGCATTTAGTTTGTATTTTGAGATGGTAGTTTGATGAGAAAGAACTCTTACTTGAAGTGTGAAGAGGTGCCTTTTCACTGGGTGTCAGAGGTGGAAGAATCCGGTCCAGAATGTCCTAACCATGAATTTGCTCCAGCCATTCCCTAAACCAGCAGTTTCCAAGGGAAACTGGTGACATCAGCTGGTTTTTTGCATGGGAGGAGCCAATTCATGGTTAGGACTTCCACTTTTGGGACCAGGTTCTTCCACCTCCGCTGTGTGATTGTTGAGTTTTACTGTTTGCTTTTCAGTGATTTAGCTTTTTCTTCAGGGATTGCATTTCATTTTAACAAATGTGAAATGCTTACAAAAACACGGAGAGGAGAAAAGTCTGTTTTAGCTTTAGTTTAATCTTCCACGTAGAGCATACCAGTATGATGCCGATGCACTAACGCCAATGAGATAAGCTGTAGACTGCAACTGTACCATCTCAACCCTGCTGTATAAATGTGTATTTTATAGTATGTTTTTAAATAAAATATTGCTAACATGCCAACAAACCTGCAAGATTATTTTGATGTAATGAGAAGCAGTCAATATATTGTTTTCACGAGGCTTGGCTTTAGTATTATCACAAATGTATTCCACTTCACCTGCTTTACACCGAGTTAATACAGAAGGTAATGTCATTCGCTGTTGCGCTGTAGAGTATTTGCATTACAAATGACTGAAGTCTCCACCTCCATCGGGGCTTGTCGGTGTGTTAGAGAACAAGCAGCTCTGGCAGGAGATTTGCATTCTGCATAGGGTGATGGACAGTATGAAGAGACGGAGAACTGTTGGGGTTTGCAAAACCGTCAGGAGCTTGTACCCATTCTGGATCCAGATGCTGACAGCGGTTTGTCTCTTGTGTGATCCTGTCATTAGTAAGTTACAAAATGTGCCCCTTCAAGAAGCTCTGTTTACTATATATTGGAGTTGACTATAGTATAGTTACTATGTTGGAGTTGACGGTTTGTGCTACGTAGAAATACACGTGTTGCGCTGAACCATCTTGTATTTTAAATCCTTCTCGTTCAGGCGACCTTGTCCAATGTCGGGATTTTCTGGGCAGCAGTCTGTCCTCTCCGCGGCTGGAGCTCTTGGGGTTTTCATCGGAGAAAAGCCTGTGTGGTTCTCCTTTTGAGGTGACACCAAATCTCCCGGGTTCTCTCTGGAACCCGAACAACCCAACGGTTGTGATTGTCCCGGGCAGGAGGCCACCCACAGTTCAGCCCAGTTGGGTAAGAGTTATGGCACGGGAGCTGCTGGTGCTCGGGCAGAAGAATGTGTTGGCGGCGGACTGGCTGGTGCCTCCAGAACAGGAGATTACAGATGGGGTCCAACAGATTGGTGAGAGACTGGCACAAGCCATACGGGCACTACTGGTGAGTTAATGCCGCACGCATCCCCACTGAGTTGAGGGACTGTACTGGAGGTGATCGTCTCGTTATTCTTGTAACCTTTAAAAGGTGACAGGCCTGACTGAAGTTGTCAGGACTATCAATGTGAAAAGAGCAATGTCAAATGATGTCAATGATTTTCCCACCAGGAAAGAGGTTCTTCTCCTGAAATGTTCCATTTAGTAGGATTCGGGGTAGGAGCCCATGTTGCTGGTCTCGCTGGGCGTTGCCTGGATGGAACCATCGGAAGAATCACAGGCGAGACACACCTGAGAGGAGCTTTCTTTGACACCATCAGAGGTTCCAATATAAGTAGCGATCACTTTGTACAATTGATTATTGATTCATTTTGCCTCAGGTCTGGATCCATTTGCACCAGTCTTTAACGAGGCAGATAAAGATGTTTCTTTGGATTACACTGATGCACAGTATGTGGATGTGGTCCACACTAACTTCAAAGGTAAGATCACCATATCACATTGCACCTGATTTAAGTTTGTAAAGGCTGGTTAATTAACCTGGGGTGGAAAGGTACTGAACCCTGAACTGCTCCAGGGGTGCTGCACTGCAGTTAACCTTCATTTGCAGTTCTCCTTCATAATTAAATACTCTTTTCAGCCAATGAGCCTGTGGCTGCCCTGGGGTTTGTCAGACCACTGGGCCATGTGGATTTTTACATCGGTGAAGGACATCAGCTTCCTGGTTGCCCTCAGGCTCTCATGCACGGTAAGTATGTTAACATAGCAAGTGCGCAATGTCGCACTTGCAGCACAGACCTGTAGTAGAGCAGCACTAAACACCCACCCTGGACTGAAGAGTCCTGTTGTTGTTGTTGTTGTTGTTGTTGTTGTATTATTACAGGTGAACAGTACTTGCTCTGCAGTCATCACCGAGCCTTCAAGCTTTTTACCAGCTCCATCCAGGCCCCATGCACACTCATGGCCCTTCCTTGTGAGAGCGCGTCAGCCTTTAAAAAGGCTCTCTGTACACACTGCCACCTGCCAGGCCTCAATGTCTGCCCACAACTGGGTAAGGCAAAGCTTAACACTTTTTCATTCAGTTGCCGTTGACCTGTTTTCAGATAGTGCTGGTATGCTTGTAAAGAAAGGGGAGAATCTGGGTCAATCCTCACCAGGATCTTCTCTCACAAAGGTTATAACATCAGCTGGTTGCCTCCGCGTCGTCCTATCGCCTTCAAGCAAGTCAAAGCTGCGCTGGACATCTCGGCGACCGCCCCGTACTGCGGTCAGGACACGACTGCGCTGACATTGTTTGCTTGCAGACGAGTGATGTTGTGTGGCGCTGTTTTGATTTGTGTCGTGTCTCGTTTTAGTCTCTCCATTTCTACTGGAGATCCATCTTGAAGGAAACACCTCACTGAACGCACAGTTATTCATTCGGCTGAAGGGGGATCTCCATAAAACCTCCATCATTTTGGCATCAGGGTGAGGGATGTGTTTTTAAGACAATATATTTCATTTTGTATCTACATTCATGACACATTTCTATAATTAAACCTCCACTGTTTTTTTAAGCAGCCCTAAATAAGACAACCGGACAACATACCAATAATGTGTATTTGTGATTTATTGAGACTGCACACACCCAGGTATTATTATGGGATTAAGCACCTAGGTATTGTTATTTTTCTGTAACGAGTTTAGCACCTTTTATCTGTTCACTTTTTTAAACAGCCCTTCCTTTGTGGAGTTCTATCCATATGAGGTTCACCGCTTCATGATCTCAGTGGACCACGTAGAAGACTTCAAAACGATGTCACTTAAGTTTTATTCTCAAAGTTTATTGTACTTCCAGTGGATGAAAAGGAGAGTTCAAATCAGCTATATGCGGCTGGCACAGCTTCCTATGCCTACAGGGTAAACAATGTTCACTCCCAACATTCTGCTATAACCAAGTACTACAAATTATCTGCTATTACTGAGAGAAATCTGTCGCTTACTCACACAGGCGTGTTTATTGGGCAAGGAGTGTATCCGCTGTGGAAAACCAAGTCATTCAAGTGAATCTCCAGAAGGCATCCACCTATCAAAGAAATAAGGAATTTGAGGATGCCAGTGCTCCTGTAGTTTAGGAAGTAGATACTGATAGTACTGTAAGACATTTGTAAGAGTATTCACTAAATGGAATAAGCTGCTTCATATTGATTACTCTGCTACTGATGATGATGGATGATGATGATTATGATGATGATAATGATGAAGATGACAACACTTTTCTCTCAATAAAGTTTGAACAACAATGGTGCATGAATGAATGAATGAATGAATAAATAAATAAATATTAATTGAAAAAAAAGACGTAGAGACCAAATATATCTCGCCCATGTTTTCGGGGCGATCTTTAAGGGAACGGACCGGAAATGGTCCCATCGTGTTATTGGTCCGCTTTACACAGGCGGGTTTTATATTTTGTATTACTTTTGTTATTGTGTTATCTTTCGTTCCCAGCCCTGTAACACGGTTTGTCGAGTCACCTCGGAGTTAATGATTTGCAACTGTGATAAAAAAAAAAAAACACTGGTACCAAATATATGGTTTACTTTTCAAATAGATGTGAAGGGGGTTGAAGTTGCGTGTGATTTGTGAATGTCTAGACAGTCGTGAACATGTGGGTTAATATACGCACTGAATGCATGCTGGCTCATGTATACCCGTTTAACAATCCGTAAAGCCCACTGACACTAAAACCCAGCTTGGTGGAGGGTAAACATGGACTCAGACAGGAGGAGAGACGCTAGTTGGGACTGGGACAGTCCGCAGTGTCGTGCCCAGCTGGACGAGATCTTCTTCCGCCAGCATGACTACATCCAGGCGGGCAGCCCGGAGCACAGAGACTTCTGGGCTTTCTTTGAACGCTTCCAGAGGTTTAAGACGAAGAGGGACGTGTGTGGGCCAGGAAGCAGCAGAAACCAGGACCAGGGTGAAGGGAACGAGAGGAGAAAGACCAGCACTGGAGGGGCAGATCTCGGCCTCCCAAAAGAGTATGACGCCCGCTATCGGATCAACGTGTCCGTGTGCACCAGGGACGTGGAGGAACGTCTGGGGAGGTCAGAGAACAGAAACAGGCAGAGGTCATCCGGACCCGGTTCTCAGGAGGTCACAGACTGTCGCCTGGCTCTCTTGCACTTCCTGGACTTCAATCAGAGGCAGAGTTTTGGGAAACTGGCCAAACTGCGACGGGAGCAGAAAAGTCTGCCCATCTTCCAGTACCGGGACCGGATAGTGGATCTGGTGCGACGTCACCCCGTGGTGGTGGTTGCAGGGGACACAGGCTGCGGCAAGTCCACCCAAGTCCCCCAGTACCTCCTCTCTTCTGGCTTCAGTCACATAGCCTGCACGCAGCCTCGGCGAATTGCCTGTATATCCCTTGCCAAGAGGGTTAGCTTTGAGAGTCTCAATCAGTATGGCTCAAAGGTAATAAACCCTGTGTCATTTTTTTGTGTGCATGCGTGTTCACATTCGTTTTGCGTATCAAGATGCAGCCTTTTATCTTGATTCAACTGCTATCTAGATTGTAAATTGAAAAGTCTCAAAACGTAGTTGTGATTTTACAGGTGGGGTACCAGATCCGCTTCGAGACCACCCGCACGGCTGCCACCAAACTGCTGTTCCTGACAGAGGGACTGCTGCTGAGGCAGATCCAGCAGGATGGAACCCTGGCTCAGTACCAGGTGCTCATCGTAGACGAGGTGCACGAGAGACACCTCCACTGTGACTTCCTCCTTGGCGTCCTGCGTTCCCTGCTGTCCAGCCGCCCAGACCTACGGCTGATTCTCATGTCAGCCACCATCAACATCAAATTGTTCTCCAACTATTTTGGCGGCGCCCCTGTGCTGCAGGTGCCAGGCAGGCTGTTTCCTATACAGGTGAGCAGAGGACAGCGAAATATGATGTAGTAGAAGAGGCAGATGGTGCGTTAAAGCGTGCCGACGCATCTGTCTCGATTTTGGTTCAAATTTGGAGCGTCAACAGAGCGTCCTCTAGCACTTTGACGTTTTAATCAGAGTGTTCTTGTAAAGAAGGAGACTACAGGAGTCCAGGTCATGGATGAGGAAAGATAATTAACTAAATCTAAAAAGGCATGCAAATGTTCAGATGTCTGGATGAAATAAGATCATCTAGGTGGTCTAGCTAGTCCACAAATTAATGAAGCAGACTGTAGAAGAAGCCACGGAACAGAAAATCATAACTCATCACGGTGTAGAAATGCAGGCGTCAGTGTCGCTGATGCTTCATAACTGCTGCTTGCCGCGTACCATTAAAGTGTCAAATTAGAGTTGCCAAATGAGGTGCATCTATTATCACCTCCAGTGAACTTGGGCTTCAAGAGAGAGAGAGAGTTGTAAAGTTGTTTTATTGCGTCTTCACTTTAACGTGCTTCACTTTAACCTGCGTCCTCTAATAAGGTGATCTACCAGCCCATTCCTCCGGAGGAGCAGGCCTCGCGCTCCGAGAAGCTGGACCCCAGACCCTACCTGCGCATCCTGCAGGGCATCGACCAGCGCTACCCGCCGGAGGAGCGCGGCGACCTGCTCCTCTTCCTCAGCGGCGTGGCGGAGATCTCCACCATCCAGGAGGCCTGCCAGGTCTACGCCACGCACACCCGTCGCTGGATAGTCCTGGCGCTGCACAGCACCCTCTCTATAGCCCAGCAGGACAAAGTACTTAGACGTTTGATTGACAGTGGTTTCTATTCAACTAGGCACATGTCTTTTCCCATTGATCTGTGAGGTAGTTTTATCTGACCGTATATTATTCTTCAGGTGTTTGACATTTCTCCTCCCGGGGTGAGAAAGTGCATCATCTCCACAAACATCGCAGAGACCTCGGTCACCATCGATGGAGTACGCTTCGTCGCTGACTCTGGTATGAAACTAAGATGCTGAACCTTCCCCACAGTTCCTTCTTAGCACAGGACTGTCCTTAAACCCTGGTTTAAAACTCAATCCAAGATTAGTTTAGCCCTGCTTCACACTGTCAACAGTTAGGCCTTGGTCTACGTGATTGTCCAGTGATATCCCAGATGGAATGAGGATAACCCTGGTTCATAGTGGAGCCAGCTAAACCTGTATTTAAGTCAAGGATAACCCAACTACTATGAAACACTTGTTAGCCTAGGCCTAAGACCTAGGTAAAGCCAGAATTAACAAGGCAGTTAAAATCAAATATATGTGATGGTCCTTTTTTATACACAGTACACCCCTATAGAGCTATGTAATCAAACACACCTCATAATGTGTGACATGATGCTCAGGTGAAGGTAAGGGATTGGACCCGTAGTGTTTGACAGTATTGTATTCTCCCTCAGGAAAGGTAAAGGAGATGAGCTTTGACCCCAAGGCCAAGATGCAGCGTCTGCAGGAGTTCTGGATCAGCAGAGCCAGCTCTGAGCAGAGGAAGGGCCGGGCCGGCCGTACGGGCCCCGGGGTGTGTTACCGTCTCTACGCCGAGTCGGACTACGACGCCTTCGCCCCGTATCCCGTCCCTGAAATCCACCGAGTGGCCCTGGACTCGCTTGTTCTCCAGGTAGTCTCATGACTTTGTTCTTCCTCGTCATCATGTGCAGGAATAAAATACTCTATAAATTATGCAATAGTCGTCCGTCTACAAGAGTTTAGGGAGATAGCAGTTCTCCAAAGATGAGTACAGGGAGCAGGTCTTTATACAGCAGAGCAGACGGGTTATATGAAACAGGAGTTTGGAGTTGCGTCCTGGGAATACAACATATTCCAGACACCCAGACAGATAAGGTTAAAGGTCAATTTAAGATGGTTTGGTTATAATGAACTTCCCACAATTCCCACAAGTAGCTTGTTTATCAGTAACTTTCCGCGTCAGGTACCGCAAGGCACAGAATTATATGAGTGTAACTTCTTGATGTACGCTTTGCTTTGTTTTTGGTTCTGGCAGATGAAGAGCATGTGCCTCGGAGATCCTCTTTCTTTTGTCTTTATTGATCCCCCTCCGGCTGCTAGCATCCAGACGGCGGTGACGTACCTGAAGGAGCAGGGAGCACTAGACAGCCGCAGCGAGCTCACCTCTATCGGGAGCTTGCTGTCACAGCTGCCTGTGGATGTAGTCATAGGTATGGTCCTCTGGTCTAGTTCTTCTTCTGCCTTTTACTGATAAAAATGCAATTAATAATACAATGACAAAAAAACTGAAAGAAGTCAAACAAATGACTATTTTGTGCAAGTGAGATAAACAACCAAAGGCCTTAAAACCTGTCACCCTAAAACAAGACTAGGTCAAAACCTCGTATATGGCTGGACGGTGTATGGTCAATGTGCGAAATTGTGCCCAAAAGCCTTGTCGATAAAGGGCTTTAAGGGTTGGGTGTGCCGGGTGTAAATAAACAGGCATGTTTGTGTGCGCTCAGGGAAGATGCTGGTTCTGGGCTCGGTGTTTCACCTCGTGGAACCGGTGTTGACTGTGGCAGCAGCCCTCAGTGTCCAGTCTCCCTTCCTGCGTAGCGCACAGCACAACCCCGACTGTACCACCGCCCGCCAGCCCCTGCACAGCAACCACGGAGACCCCTTCACCCTCCTCAACACCTTCAACGCCTGGGTGGAGGTCAGTAGGAGACGCGTTCGAGAATTGTCAACACAGCCACAACTATAAAGAGCTGAGAATATGAGATGCTGTTCGCCGTTCACGTGCGATAATACTCGTTTGCGCTGCGTTCCCCAGGTGAAGGGAGAGAGAGGCGGCGGTTCAAGGAAGTGGTGCAGGAGGAGAGGCCTGGAGGAGCAGCGCTTGTACGAGATGGTCAACCTGCGCAGACAGTTCAAGGTTGGCCGACGAAACCTGCAGCACGTGACCCGACGATTTTAAGAAGGTGTTTCGTGAGCGCTGTTTTTTCTGATCTGGGTCTGTTCTCACCCACTTCTGGTCACAGGACCTGCTGCGGAGCCACGGCCTGCTGGAGTCAGAAAGCAGCGCTCCCTCTGGTGGCGACCGGGGGCAGCGCAGGGAGAGGCTGACCGAGAGGAGGAAGCTGCATCAGCTGAAGAGAGAGCACGAGCTGCAGGAGGGCAGCAGGCGTAAGGTCCTGAGGCTGGAGGAGGGCCAGGAGGGAGACGGCTCCTCCGGGTCGGACGCTGAGGACGCAGGCAGAGGCAGGAAGGACAAGGACCGCGCGGGACAGAACATGGACATACAGGTGAGCTGCAAACCGAGTGACAACGCAGCCCTCGCCCTCACAAGAGGATTTATTTTATAGATTAGATGAGACGGATCATATATACATCAAGTTTACAAACACACCCTAGTGACTTGGAAAAGGTCTTCAGTCACGTTCTGTGAAGTACGTATGTTCAATAACAGATGATGTCTTTATATTTTTTCTATGCTGCATATCCACATAATGTCTTGCGTACATTAAATTGCGTATATTAAAAAACACTAGGCTAAATTATCTCGATATCTCAATATTCACGTTTTCATATCACTGAAACGTATCGCAGTATATCAGAAAACGGGATATGTCGCCCAGCCCTAGGCCTCGGTGTGTTCATGCTCCGTATTCCTAACTGACGAGTCTCTCCGCTGTTCTGTTTCGTCTGCGACAGGAAGTGAAGTTCAAGTTGCGCCACAACGTGTCCCAGCTCCAGGAGGCGGCCAGCGCCAGTCAGGACCTGTCGTCCCGCCAGCAGGCCCTGCTGAAGCTGCTGCTCTGCCGCGGTCTGTACCCTCAGCTGGCCCTGCCAGACGAACACAACACCACGCGCAAGGACTCCGACCAGGTCAGGCACGTGTGTGTGTGTGCACTTGTGTCATAGGGTCCAAACTACTTCACGTCGCCTTCTGAACGATCACCCCTCTCTGTATATCTACCTGCTCTTATTAGTCTTGTTAAAGTGTAAATCTCGAAGATCTCCTGTTTCGTTGTCTTTGGCGGCACCTGTGGTGAAAAGCGGTAATTGCAGGTGTGTAATTGGACCTCACTTCAAAGGGAAAACGCGTCACTAGCGCTAATTTGAATTCATGGCTGAGAAGTTGCCACAGACACCCGGTTCTTAATACTCATAATACTGCAAATACAAGGGCTTTCATCAGTGGACCATAGGCTCAATCACCATTGTGTTACCTCATTCAGCGATAGATAGCAACTTAACAGACATTTATTTAAATTAAAATCTTCGGAGATCTTCAATATTGCCACTTTAATTTTCCTCCAAAAATCCCTTCTATGTGTTGTGTTGCAGGTGTTCCACACCAGGAATAAACAGGGTGTGGTGCTTCATCCCACCAGTGTCTTCGCCAGCGATCCAGAGGTGCTGCACGTCCCCGAGGACGAGACCAGAGAGATGGGTAACTTTGTCTGAGGAGCACCAGAGTCCCCTTAAGGGACGACAAGTGAATACACACATTCGTTGACATACATGATATTGCATGAGGACAGTGTTTTCATCACCTCTCATAACCTCTCTGTGTCTCTATCATTCTGTCTCTATCTGACTCACCCTCTCTTATTCTCCCTGTCTCTCTCTCTCTCTGTCTCTCTGTCCCTCCCTCTGTCTCTCTCTCTGTCTCCCTCCCTCTCTCTGTCTCTGTTTGTCTGTCCTCTTCCTCTCTCTCTCTCTCTCTCTCTCTCTCTCTGTCTCTCTCTCTGTCCCCCTCCCTCTCTCTGTCTCTGTTTGTCTGTCCTCTTCCTCTCTCTCTGTCTCTCTCTCTCCGTCCCCCTCCCTCTCTCTGTCTCTGTTTGTCTGTCCTCTTCCTCTCTCTCTCTCTCTCCCTCCCTGTCTCTGTCCCTCCCTCTCTGTCTCTCTGTCTGTCTGCAGCGCCAGAGAGGAGGGACAG
>OMKK01020150.1:1116-19748 GCA_900302305.1 Polymixia japonica
GGGGGGGGGGGGGCGTCGGAGGCCCGAGCCCGCAAAGTAAACAGCGAACGTCCCTTTCTGCGCGTAAGGCCAGACGAGATGTCCTTGGTGTCTTATCAACCCCCCTCAGCAGCATTTCAAGGATTTGTAATCTTCACAGATCTCCGTGAAGATTACTATTCTGAATGCACAGATAATAAGGTTACTGGATGTGGCTGCGTTGACATCCAGCTGGGTTTTAACTACTGGCTGAGAGGAAGATAGATCGAGAAGGGAAAGGAGAAAAGGAAGTCAGAACCTGGCTGCGGCCAGCTGTTTGTTTATCAGGAAAAGTTCATCAGTATTAAATTATTACTTTTTTTTGTTTTCTGCATAATTTCTCTGTTATTTTCACGCTGTGCGAAACTGTGAAGCTGTAATGGCTCTCTCATCTATGCAATGTGTTTTGGAATAGTAATTCTGTTACGTTAGAAATGCTTTGAAACACATATTATGTTCCTTTACCCAGTGAAAGCTGCATTTGATGAAGATCAAGTCAGAACATGATCAAACAATTAATTTAAGATAGCGTTGTGCTTGCTCCACTGTAACGCATAACTTCCATAAGCCTACCAATTGTTCATTGCTTCAAGTCAGAAACATTCTTTACAGTGTCATTAAGATTTACCACTGACCAAAAAGATTATTTACATGATGTCGTTGAAACAGCCTCATAATTATATTATAATATTTTGATCATTTATCCAAACTAACTTACCCTTGTCCTCAATGGAGAAGTAGAAGATGTCACTTGTAGCATTGTCGCCATCCTTCAGAACATAGCATATCTTCATGTCATCAATTTCAGCTGAAAAAGAGAGTCATATCTCTATAAGTATCCATGGCAACAGCATCATAAAAAGGTTCCATCAGTTCATTTGACTCGTCTATTACATAAAAATGTCACTTAGTTAGGTAAGTTTGTTCGATTGTGCTTTGATGGACGAGCTGTCGGCGGCTAGGCCTGAGCCTTGCTTTTAGAAGCCAGACAAGGCAGCGTGATAAACTGCGCACATTGTATAGTGTCGCAGGAACCCGAGGAGAAAGAAATGCCCAGAAACAAGGACTGTTTATCCGTTAGGCTCCTGAATGACATTGAACATGAAGAAAAGCCCGACTCTAGGAGCTACGTCACAGTGATCTGTCTTACAAATCTCAGCAGCGTGGTGCTGAAGTGGCTCCTTTATAGCCTCGGAGTGTGAAGTTTACAGCAGTTGCTGCCTTCAATATTTGATGTCAAAACATTCCCCTTCAAAAGGGGGCTGGTTCATAAAAATGCATAGCCACAATTTCCGAATGCCCAGGGGGAAAGTGGCTTTATTTACTGTCTGTTTACCCCTGTGAGAACTCTTGAAATATGTAACAGGCCTCCTGAGGGAAGCAGCCTAGAGAATGACTCAGTAAATACAAAAAAGAACGAACATGGAGATTGACTGTACACTGATCTCGTCGGCCCTGATATTTAGTGTTCACCAAGTTGCCCCCTCTGGTCTATAATGCCGACTAACTAATTCTGTTCACAAAGCAGGTGAGCTGCTGTGAGACCGTCGTGTCACCCTCCCTCTAATATGTTTGTATGTTCACGCCATCCATCATCGCGTCTACAATCCCCCTCGTCCGCGTGCGGTAGATGTTAGATATTATTCTGGTGTGTACGAAACACTATTCTTTCCCTCCCAAAGTGAAACACATTAGAAAAATCTCTTGTGAAATGGTCAGCCTGGGGCAGTGGCACACTTCATCTCCATAAAACAGGAGGTCTCTTGAGTGAAAACAAAAACCTCTGTGTTTGAACTCAGCCTTTTTTTTTTTTCCAGACCTCGGAGGGTAGTGCTATTAGCATAGTGAGTAAATGTATAATGAGCCTGAGCTCGGAAACCTCGGGGAACTCGAAATTATCGTCAATGTAATAAGCCCGCGCAGTGCATTACAAATCGAATATAGTGTAACAGTCAGGATAACGAAGACATTTGAAATGCACTCTTCTCTTACCTTGGCTGAAGGTGGTGATGGTGGCGTTGCCTTTGCCGAGGTTAATCAGGTAACCGTGCTCCGGACCCACGGTGACCCTAAAGGTCACGGAATCTTGTCGGCTATCCCTGTCCTCCGCCTTCAGGGTCTTACTGGTGATCATGAAGCCCAGGTGACTGTTCTCTAAAACCCTCAACGTGGGGGCTCCCTTGTTAACCACAATCTGCGGTACTCCGTTATCCACGGAGAGGACTGTAATCTTCATCGCCTGGGGCTTTCGAGTCTCAAATACTGTATCTGGGAACACATAGAAGTCTGTGTGGGTGCCATCAGTGACCGTGAAGGAGAAGCTGTCCTCGGCGCTTTCAGTGCCGTCGTGCTTGTAAGAAATCATGTTCTCATTCAGATCCTGTTTGGTGAAAGAGGTGACAGGCCGGGAGTTGTTGAAGAGCAGACGACCGTGAACGGGGACCTGAGTGACTGTGAACTTCAGGAGGCGGTCTACAGTGTCCCTGTCCTCCACCGTTAGCTCGAAAGGCGTAATGAGCTTGTTCTCTCCCTCTGTCACCACTAGGCCATGCACCGTTACGACAGGCTTTTTGTTATCTACGTCAGCGATGGAGATGCGAAAGGTGCGAAACACCGGGTTGTAGCCGTCAGTCACCTCGAATTCAAAGCTATCCATCTTCACTTCATCGTCTGCAGTGTGGATGTAGTAGACTTTGTTGCCGGCCAGTTGGAGCTGCGTGAAGGACGAGATGGGCATCCCAGGGGTGTCCGTACACTCGAGGTGCCCTCTCATCGGGGCCCTGGTGATTGTAAAGACCAGGTGTTCGTCTGGGCTGTTGAGGTCGCTGGTACTGAGCAGGTCTGTGGTCAAGGTCACCCTGCCACCTTCTTTCAGGGAGACGCCTTTGTTGATCACATCTGGGAAAACCATGTCAATGCCACCCACTGTGACATAGAAGTATCTGTCAATCAGGGGGTTGATGCCGTCCGTCACATCGAATTTGATAAGGTCGCGAATCCCCTCTTGTCCGTTATGGATGTATATGATCAAACCCTGGTCCACCTCGCTTTGGGTAAAATTCATTCCAACTGTGATATTTTGCAACGTCCCATAAAATGTTGTTTTCTGCAAATACCCCTGACCAGGCCCATAACGGATAATATACGTCAGTGTGCTGTCCTCCGAGTCCAGATCAGTAGCTTTTAAAACATTGTTGTTTATGACTTTCACGTCCCCTATCTCCAGTTCAAGACCATCATTGATTGCCATTCTTGGAGTTTCATCATCCACAGGAATAATCATAACTATTACTGTTTTCTCCACGCTGAACTTTCCATCAGTGAGAATAATATTAAAGCTGTCCTCTGTGGACTCTGAGTCATCATGCTCGTACACAATGCTGGAGGCTTCCCTGATCTGATCCAAGGTGAAGTTTGTCACTGGGACAGTGCCGCCGGTGAGCTGATTGAGAATATATCCATGCTTGGGCGGTTTGGTGATAATAAATGTCAGCTCATCAGAAGGGATATCTGCATCAGCACCGTTCAAAATGGGTGTGTCAATCACTATATTCATGCCTTCCATTACCACAAACTCTCTCATGTAAATCTCGGGTTTTTCATCATTAGACGGGATTATGGAGATGGGGAAAAAGTGTCTCTCGGAGAAATTGATTCCATCAGAGCACCTGAACGTAAACCTGTCTTCAACTGGTTCAACCCCTTTGTGAATACTTTGAACATAGTAAATGTGATTCTGTCTGATGTCCTTGATGGTGAAAGCACTAATGGCTGTCCCGGACCTGGATTTCTCTGAACCCGGGGCTGGGGAGATATTTTCCACATAGCCTGAAGTTGGCTGGACTATGATTGTGCAAAGGAGGTCATCATTGGGAGTGTCCACATCATCAGCACTTATATGAAGGATCTCAATGACGTTCTTCCCTCCTTCGACGACCGCAAACTGTGGCCCCACGAAGACTTCCGGGGCCTGGCTGTCCAACGGAAGGATGGTAACGTGAACCCTGACACCAGTGACCTTATTTCCCCCTACAGTCCACTCGTCAGACATATCAGTCAGCGTGAGGTTAAAGAAGTCCTCCTTTGTGGTTATGCCGATCTCTCCACTGGTGTGCGCGTAGATCACCAGGCCGTTGATGATGTCAGCCTGGGTGAACCTGCCTGAAGGGACGCCGTTCACCAGGATTTCACCGAAAACGGGCGGGTCCTCCACGATGAAGGTCAAACGGAGGTCATCTGTGTCCTCGTCCCGTCCCTGAATAACATTTGTTGTGATTTCCGTCGCTCCGTTCTCCAGGACGTCGATGTAGGAGCCAATTGTGCCAGCTGGGAGACTGATAGTCGGGGTCTCGTCATCAATGGGTTTCACATTTATCCTGATATTAATGGGAACAACATGGACGCCATCGCTGACATCTATTTGTATCGAATCAACTGTTGATTCGTCTCCATTATGGATGTAAGAAATTCTGCCATTTCCGATATCATCTAGACTGAAGGTGTCACCTTTTGTCATGTCAGTGAACGTAAACTGTATCTGCCCATGTAGTGGAGGCTGAGTGATGGTAAAGGATATCTGTTTGCTGTCAGTGTCTGTGTCTGTGGTGTCCAGCTCAGCACTTGTAAATATATGTGTGCCGCGTTCAAATACAGTAAAGCCCGAGTTAGTTATCTGGGGTGGTTTGTTGTCCACAGGCTGCAAAAATATTGTGAAAGCCCCAGCTGCACTGTTTCCAGAGGTATCTTCAACAGTGTACTTAAACTGCAAAACATGAGTTGTGATCCCTAGCTCAAGGTCAGGGGGTTTGTAAGATATTTTATGGTGGTTAATCTGTGCCTGAGTGAATGTTGTGATTTCAGTGTTTGGCCTTTCTGTTAATACTATGGACCCCAATAAACCAGGGCTATTCTCATCAGTATCGGTTGGTGGCTGGATAATTGTGTATTTAAGATCCCTATCTTCTGAGTCCAGGTCAGTGTAACGGAGGAACTTTTTGCGGAAGTACGTAAGCTGATACTCGTGTACGGTCATTTGCAGAGTAGTGCCAGGGTACAGTTCAGGAGGCAGGTCATCAATGGGGAGAACCTTGATGATGAATGAGGTCTCACCTGATTGGTTAGGTGGGTCGTTGTCATCCTGAACTCTGAACACGAACTGATCCATGACTGTGTTGGTGCTGTGAGGGCCGATGTGCTTGTAAAAGAGTTTACCATCAGTAATATCCTGCTGCAGCCATTCAGTTACTACCTTCTCATAAAGTTCATCCTCTGCATTAAACTTCCATGTCGACGGGTCCTCTGGGGCCTCAGACTGGCGCAGCAGCACTTCTCCAATAGTGGAAAAGGGAGGTTCAATTTTGAATTTAATAGTCGAATCCTCTGAGTCAATGTCTGCTGCACTGAGCATTAAAGGGGAGATTGGCATCATTTGATTTTTGAATAAAACCAAACCCGTGTTGGCATTGATAATGGGAGGCTCGTCGTCAGTTGGTACAACAGTGATGGGAAAGAGAAACTCCACCTCATTCCTGCCATCAGTCATCCTGAAAATGATATTGTCACTGTAGGTGTCACTTCCGTCGTGTTGATAAATGACTACTCCAGCGTCTAAGTCTGCTGGGGTGAAAAATTTCCTCCTTGAGCCCAGAACAGTTAACTCTCCGTGTCGTAGCCCGTCAATTACAGTGATGCTGACTTTATCCAAATTGTCCTCGTCGCTCAGTTGCAGATTATATGAACTGGACAGAGGCCTGGACTGTCCCTCATACAGCAACTGGCCAGTATTCCTGGTCACCACAGGGGCCAATGTATTCATAGGCTTAACAACAATCATGAAAGCAAAAGGGTCTGACACAGCCCCCTCCGTGTCCACAACCTCAAACTCAATCTGGAAAATCCGCTCTGTGTCTGAGTCCACAGCAGGGGGTTTGTAGGCAATTTTCAAGTCTTTGAGGTCTCCTTGATAAAATGAGGTTATTGGCAAATTCCTGTCATCAGTACTCACTATGTAACCCTCCTCAAAGGACAGGGGGGATGTGATGTTGAAAATTAACTCATCCGGATTAGACTCGATGTCCTCTGCTGCCAGCATGTCGGTGGTTATCGCTGTCATTACAAACTGGTCCACTTCCATCATCATCATAGCCACAAAACTGGGTTTAGGAGCCGTGTTTTCCTCCCCCTCTTTAATTCGCACCAAAATTTGGAAAAATTCCTGTTTGAGCAAATTGCCTTCCTTATCTTGTAATTCCACGACCATTGGGATATAATCTCTGTTTGGTGATTTCGAGGCAAAAGTGTGCTGATAACGGATATTCATTTTAATAAATTCATCACAGTCAACCATCCTTCCAAGATTTCCCTCATCTACAAGTTTTCCATACCTTGGTATTGCGCTGCCACTGGAGAGAGAAGCTATTTTGCATTGGTGTGCGCTTCTATCGAAGGTAAACTCTAAAATCTTCCTATCGATTGGGTTACTTGTGCCAAGCAGTGTTTCGACCGTGAGTGGCATATTTTTGGTTAGCACTTCCAACTGTGTAAATATGACTTCCACCTCCATCATAAAAGGGATGATAATAGTATCCGTTTGGGTATCATACCTGAGTTGTAACCTCACCCTGTCCCTCGGAGGACTCCTGGAGCCAAAGTGGGAATATTTCACGTCGTTGGGACCGAATTCGCACGGAAACTTTTTCGGAGACAGGTGTCCAGGCCTTTGAGACAAGGGATCATTGTCCAGGACTGTTATGCTGCATTTATCACCGGGCTGAACTTGGATGACCAAATCGTTGATGGGATCAATAAAAACGGATCTCCCGAAAGGCACGCGTATTCCATTATTGGCTACCAATATCGCATCTTCTGACAGCTCGGATCTCAAGGCGTAAGATAATCCATAACTGTCGAAAACCTGCGCAAACGCATCACCTGTCAGAATCACTGCAACCAGAATAAAAGCAGCGCCGGTCCCATGCAGATGCGGGTAAATAATCCAAGCCATTTGTAACGTGAAGCCGCAAAGAAGACGCGTTAAACTTTGCACACGCACCGTAATAAACTAATTTCCGCGGTTAAAGTTGCAAGAATATAAAATCTGAGTTGGAAAAATATCGCACACCTATGCGTGCTGAGGTGCACCATTCTCTTGCAGCAGCTGTGCACAGTCTAAACTTCATACTCTCGCAAACCCTGGAGTAAGGAGAGTTTACGCCCTCTTTTCAGGCGATTGGTCGGTATCCACGGTGGAATGCGTTTGTCGTGTTTTAAGTGGAAGTGGGCTTTGTCATTCTGGAGAGACAAAACGGTGCCGCGTGGGTTGGACTTCAGCAGGTTGGATGAGGTGGGAAAACCGAGATAAATACTGATACAACGTTAACCTATTTCTGTTACGAGGCGAGCTTCTCCGTGGCATCGCCTGCACGTCGTTTCCCCGCAGGACCAGATTGCGCGTCGCCTAAATGGGAAATCTGTGGCGTTTGCTTTGTTGAGTCTGCGTCAAATAGGCTTAAGTATCTAGGCTACCTGGTATTTTAAAGTATTGTGTATGTGTTTGTTTTCCTTTGCAAAAAAAAAATACTGCAGGGCAAGGTTGCTTTTTTTTATAACAAAGACTGAAAATCAATTAAAATTGTAGCTTTTGTTGTGTACAATCTCTGGCTCCCTCTCGTGGTTTTGCCCTCCTGAGTAATTATGGTATTGTCCCCCCCGAACAAACAGCTCATAATACAAGATCTGTAGGTTCAACTAAACCGTGCACCTCTGCACATTTTACTTTAACGTCCGTGCCTTTCGAGAACCGCCTGGCATATTTTTCCGGGTTAAATTGGGCGTGATCTCGTGTTGTTTACCTATCTATGCATGCAGCTGTCCGAGAGACAGGCTGTGCATATATTTGCATGGAGCATATCGAAATGGAGACAAATGGCAAACAGCCCTGTCGTCACCAGAGTTGTTTGTGAGGGGCAGCAATGGCTGTGCTCTGCAGGTACCTGACCGTATATCCACTGTCATGCACTGCAGCAAATATCTCCCGTATGGCCCTTCACGTTTCCTTCACACCAGAACTAACTTTCACCCTACAAAGAAGGCCGTTCTACCTCGGTTTTTCCGCGTATGTGGTTTAAGCCCTCTCAGGTTCACTTAAGCTTACGTGCTTGCGGTGACATTGTCTTATTTCCTCCCGTCCTGCTCTCTCATCGCACAGGTCCTCCAGCTGCCTGGTGTTTCCCCCAGCAGAGCATTCATTCACTCATGACAAGACCATTCATGATCCTGCACCTCCCCTTTTTGCACCGCTCATCTGGAGATCTTGGATGTTGATTAAGAGGACAAGTACGTAGAGATTGTACAACGCAGCGGAGCAGGCCTAAATGCCACGGTTTGCATGTTTGATGTAGGCACCTCCGGGCACGCAAAGGAGAATCCTAGACCTAAAAATAGTTTGTGATCGTCTCTTTAGCGGTATTAGAGTAATAATATGCTAAATAAAGGGTAAGAAAGGCTCTGGAATTATGTTCAAAGCTAACATATCGAAACGTATCTCCTTAGAAGACAATGTTCTGTTGAGTTTGTACATTCACTTAGGCTGAGCCGTGTGGTGATTAGATGTGGTAGAATTCAGAGAACCAAACGCAATCTGTGGATCCTTGCAAAACATTTACCGATTCCAGTTCCAAGTCATCGTATTCATAGCGCACCGTGAATCTTTCACCGTCATCTGTGGGGTACAGACAGTGCTTTTCTGTGCATCCACTGATCATACAGCTCAAAACAGTCCCACCACCCTCTTAGATCGATGTGCTCGCCTGTGCTCTCCTCTCGATCCGTAGCGTCCCTGAAGTTTTCGATTGGCAGGAAGAATTTATGGAACTTACAGAACTGGAACTGCGCTCTCGCATTCTGATCCCTTTTCGGATAGTTGACGTTCTGCATGCGATCTCCCGGGCACGGCCAATCTGTCTATAACACCTATAGTTCTGCATTGATGACATGCATAACATCTCACAGCTGACATGTGTTGAAATCGGTATACAGTATGCTACCAAAAGAAACCATGCAGTTGAGTTGCTCTAGACATTGTTGACAGGGGCCAATTATATATATATAACCGAGTGGCAAACTGCAAACCAAAGCCCCCAGGCCTAGACAGCTCCTAGTTACAAGGAAAATGAAAAAGAAGATAAATAGAAGTTTCTGACAGCAGCCATGGCAGAGTGGGAATTGAATCATACCAATAACCGTCAGGGTTATTTTCAAGGCGAGGTGAAGGCGGTGATGCTCTATCATATCACCTTTATTTTGACTTCATTTTAAATGACCGTTCCAACATCAAAGATAGAACTCCAGGTTTACCAAAAAAAAAATGAAAGATCACTATCATACTCCAGATGTATTGGCAATTATTTTGAAAAAACGATACACGGGGTGGATTGGGGCTCAGCTGAAATATTGCGAAAGCTTGGTTTTTCTGATGTACTACTCAAGAAAAACAGTTATTTTTGAGATTGTTGTCCATCTAAACTGCGCTGCTGCCACTGGTTAATATTGGAAACTGACCAGTAGTGAGTTAATTGGGAATGCTAGCAAGTCTAGCAACTCTACTAGTCTGTGTTTACTGGGTATTAAAAATGAGAAACAAATCCTTTTTGCCCTGTGGTGACAGTGCTGATAGCCAAGTACGCTTCCGCCAGCTCTTCAATTATTCCGCCTGATGATTCCCTGATCTAAAATGCTCCTATTTCGCTGCCGAGTTTTTTAAGTGTGGCATCTTTTTTTGATTTCCTCCCCGGCCTGTCAGGCGTATCTAAAAGCCAAACCCTTCCGTTCACTCCTGTCAGTGACACCCTTGTTTGTCGTAGCATGTAACCGTGTTAACCGAGATGTGCATCTTGTAAGGGGGGGTTCTTGAATTCTGAGAAGTGACATCGTCACGTCAGCCTGATTACAGGGATGATGAGGTGTCGTGTGATGGAATGTACGCGCTTCGGCTCTAAGTGCTCAGCGCCAGCCGGGACCCAGAGTCAAACAAATCACAATCGCGATAAATCATCCCCCGGTCTTTATATGATTGCTGGCCGTACGTTACGACGGTCATTTGAAACACTTTGTCACAGTGGGCCGAGATTCGGAATTATGGGGGAAACCGCGTTTATATAATACGATTTAAGATCGCAGGATAGGTGTGATGTATCGTACTGTACTTTATCGGCGTGAAACCAGCGTAACGTACGACAGCTACACAAAAGCGCCGGAAAATGTCGCGATCCACACAATGTCTGTTTGTGCCATCAGTCGCTGAAATGTCAACGTCCCTTCCTCGCTGGAAATACTCTTGATAATTGTCACCCTTGGCAACATTCTGCTGTTTGTTTCAGGGTTGCTAAAGTCACTCCAATCTGACAATTGTTTAGGCTTATCAGGTCTATTTTTGCTGGCGGTTGTTCCCCAGGGACAATGCAAGCAAGGCCTCACTGATCTCATTAAAGCTATTTTAGTTCATTACTTCTCTGTCAGTGACCAATCTTTGACGGCCGACTCCAGAATGGCGGCGACAGCCACTCTGAAAGTGACCCCTCCTCTGGACCCCTTCAAAGTAAATTCTGTAACCTATAGAAGCGCTATACGCTTAACAAACAGGGAGCCAAATCTAGCTTCTCCATCTTATTGTATCAATGCTATAGATCTATAAAGGCAGTGAAACCAGTCACATTTAATTGTATTCTTTATTCGCTGCCTTTGTGCCAGCGTGCCCCGGGTATACATGGGACCCTGCAGTCAGAATACAATATGGTCGGGGGGCCAATAGGAGCGTAATAAAAACAAGTCAGATTAGGTCAGGTTTACTTATAGAGTTAGGTTTGTTACAAAGTGCTTCTCAGAAAACAAAGGACATCTAAACTCCACCAAACCAGGCCCGAACTAGCGACATGCTTTACATTTAAATGTTTATTTCCCCTCTCCTTTCAGAATCACAATCAGGTTTATTGCCCAAGTCAGTTTTCACAATACGAGGCTCGGTCTACTGGCGCGTTCAATAAACAAAGAAACGAATAAGAAAGTAAAACAAATAAAAAACAAGTACTGCAAGTCAAGAAAGTTAAGAAACATAAATAGAAAATAGAAATACCGTTTTACCATTCTAATGTATTAGTATCGAGTAATGATTCCTTTCCCCCAACGTATAATGTCATTAACATAATGCTATTAACACAACCTGGTGTAAAATACTCAAACGTCCATGTCTGTGTAAGTGGTCCCCGACGTAACAACGAGTTAAACGCGTGTGCTGTGTTTGTAACGCGTTTCTTGACCCCACGTTCTGTTGTCGAAACCTCGTAGGTACGTTCATTCAGAGAGGAGCTTTACTGCAGCATATGATGAAAAACCCCGTAATCTTGGACTTCCCGCTGGGATGTGGTCACACACGGGCCAATGGTCACATCATTTAATCCAGTTTCTGTCAGATGCCCCGCAGCCCGTACCTCTCCTGATGAGTTTTAAAACTGTGGCACTTAACCTGTACGCCCGCTCCCTGGGCTGAACTAATTAATACTGAAGAAGAGAGAAAGAGAGACGAGGTTTCACACGGGGGGAAAGTCACCGTGCGACGTCTCCAGGGTCGTCGCGTTATCGGCGGAGAAATTTGCTTATTAGGCCTCAACAATTCTTAGGGTGAAAATTGCGCCACATATTGGCTTTCATTTTTAAGACGGAGTGAATCTCTTTTAAAAGTTGAGAGAAAAGTTTTCATCTGCGGAATTCAATAAAACCGGTGCGATGACAAATTCGGACAATCTCTTTCCGCTGCGTTTAATCTGAGAGTTGGAAGCGGATCAGCGGCGACGCCGTCTAGAATGACCAAGAGGGCATTTACCGACGGCAAAATGAAAGAGCTTCACACACTGCAGATATAAGTGCAATAATGTTTCTCTTGGACCACGTGTGACTGTCATCATTGACATGTTGTCATAGACACGGCATCGTTGAGGTTGAAATTTAAGTTTCAGTAATCAGTATGCGATTATTTTTCACAGGCAGATAAACAGCGCAGATTATTTTATTGAAAACACTTTCATACTGGCGACTAGTTCATTTAATTTCACAATTCATATCAGTGATTAAGTAGCAACCCTGACCTATAGAATGCTTCGTGAAATATACAGTTTTTCTAAAAGATGAAAATGTTTTACAAAGCCTAAACCGGTGTCAGTATCTGTTTTCTAGGGCGCAGTTTCTAGTGGTTTTCTTTGAATGATCTTAATTTCTCATTTTACCAGCAATGCCGTCCAGGGGTACAGGATAAATATTCAAGCAAATCGCACTGCAATAACAGCTGTGACTTCCACACAGTGACAGCACCTATGTGGGCACCTAATGTTCCAATATTTCGGAGAATGCCTCAACTATTTCTAGGTCCCCCCGCCTAGCTATAATTGACTTAATCTTTCCATTAGCCCCAAGTCACAAAAGTCATCCGTCGCCCATTAGAGTTAACTGTTGTAATGAGGTGGGTTTTTTATGCTTCATAATAGAGTGAGTTTCCACTGTGACCGGGTGATTTTTAACCCCCTACCCCCCACCGTGTCTCGCTCTCTCTCTCTCTCTCTCTCTCTCTCTCTCACACACACACACACACACACACATTAGACCTGCTGACAGCTCTAAACAATCACAGTCTCTAAAACTTGTGCCAACCTTTTTGGACAAAAGACCCATGGCAGGTGCTGAGGTGTTGAGTTGGGTAAATTCCCCTGCAGACAGATGTAAACAGAACCTATACCCTCCGCTCATCATCTCCCCTGCATTGCTAACTAAATACATAAAACAAATCTTTACCGGTTATTCAGACATGCTCCTAATCACTTTTAGTATTTCATTCCTTTCAGATTATTTTTTATTTTTTATTATTGCGTATGAGTTGTATGTTAGGTGATTTTTTGTTGTTGTGCATCTGAGGTTATAATAGACCAGATTTTTTTTTTTAACATAATTTAATTTATATTGTTAAAACAATTAACATATGTTATTATATATACACACATGGGTATTCATTTCTGCATGTTCTAACATCTGTAGATATCATAAACTGCCAGAAGGTGGCAATATTACACTGTACATCTGGATTATTTCAAATATAGCATTGTTAGTTTTGTTTTGTAAAGTATTATACTATGACAAAAATGGCTAGGAACGGCTATGACAAGAGCTACAAATATACTGAACCCAACAATAAGTAACAAAGGTCTACCGTCGCCATTATTTGTTTATAAAAGTAAATATGAAACTTGTAAATCTAAATAAGGACAATGTAACTGAAAGTTTCGGAGAAGCACATTTTAAGTACACTTTGAATTATTTGAGAATATTGTACACTACCTAAACTATGAATGCATAAATTCAGTCACAGTAATCACCTGCTAGCTTGTCATCAGAGCTGGCAATAAACAATTGGGAATTATGATGTTTTCAGAGAAGAACAAACCAACAGCAATTATTTTCTGTTCCTTTCTAGCCTTCTCATTAAAGTTACACAAACACAGAAGTTAAGAACAACAACTCTCAGTAGGCCTACATATCACTTTTATGCTACTTTTCAAGTAAGCTGCTGAAAGATAGAGGCCTATTTAGCTAATCGGTTCCATACTTTATGTAATGATTCCCATTTCCTGCTGCCAGCGTGACTATTGCATCAGTCTTCATTTTCAGAACCACGGTCAAACGCCTGGACGATACAACGCAATTGACATACTACAGAGCTGGACAGCAACGCGAAATGAAATCCACACCCACGTGTCCAACATACAGTTGATTGACAATGCTTTGTGATGTCAGCAAAGCCATACTCTAGATAATTGACAAGGACGGGGGTACTGCAGATGCAGTGATTTCACCAGTGAATCGATCTCTGAACGCAGAAGCTACACATTACAATGCTGTGTTCACTCACTCACGGTGAGTGATGCTCTTCCGGTCAGTTCCTCAGAGGTATCAGCAAAATCTTTTAGAAGTTATCTGAAGGACTTGCTTTATTTCAAGTATCAGCCTATAGCAGAGGATTTGTAACCGCATCCATTCTGTTTTGGAATGATTTGTCCCCCCTAAGATAACACACTCAGTCTGTCAACGCAAAACCTTGGAATTTGGTAAAGTCTCATTAAACGCTATACTGTGTTTTATTTAAGGAGGGCACATTTGTATTGGCTCAAATGATAGCATTGCCATCGAATCTGGCAGCGACGCTTCTAGCACAAATGTCATAGGTTACATAAACATTGTCCAATTAATATTATAGCAAAGTGTTGTAGATTTTCCTGGTAACAATAGCTACTGGCAGCTGGTAGACGACAAACTGATATAAATTCTATTTTAGAAGTAGGTTATATATATTCACTTACATTTCCGGCAAGGGAATTGCAATTTTAATTATTTATCATCCCTGGATTAAAGACATAAAACCCAAAGCACTGGAACAAGAGAGTCAAACTCATTGCAAACTTAAGGCGAGTGGAAGAGGTAATCAATGTGCCAGGAAGTGAGGCAGAGGGGTCTGGCAATAGCAAACATCATTAACAAACATTTGGCCCAGATTTCTCAACCCGCAGTTAACATAAACATTTGTGGAAAATTTATGATGCTTTGCTAACGGTTAGACTGCCAAAGCCCCTTGGCCTGGATCAGAAACCATTAAAGAAATGTGCCTGTGGACAGAGCGCCACCCTCTGTCCTCAATAATACTGAACTGCTCCTTCGTAGAGAACGTTTCCCTCTTCTTACCCTGGGAACAGACCGTATTATTCCAGTAGATCAATGCTGAGCTGTCACCATTCTGTACAACAATTACAACCCATCTCTCTGATGTCCCTGTTTGCTAAAAGTGAGAGATTTGGATACTAAGGGACATTGTCATCTACCGCCTATAGTTTGTCAGCAGTAAAGGACGTGTGTGTAGGATTTAGTGGCATCTAGTGGTGAGGTTGTAGATTGCAACCAACTGAATTCCCCTCCCCTCCCCCCTCCCTGTCCAAGCGTGTAGGAGAACCTACGGTGACCAAATTCAAGCTGCAACTTCAATGTAAAAACACAAAAGGCCCTCTCCAGAGCCAGTATTTGGTTTGTCCGCTCTGGGCTACTGTAGAAACATATTGGTACAACATGACAAGCTCCGTGGAAGAGGACCCGCTCCATATGTAGATATAGGGCTCATTCTAGGCTAACATAGGGTGACCAGAGTTTGTGAAAAAGAGGACGTATCGGCGGAGGGGGGGGGGGGGGATGCGATTGGTTGAACAGATGCCTGATAGACATGTGCTTTGCTGTGGTAAACAAGGAAGTCCACTAGCGAACTGTAGTGGGGCGCGACTAACGACAGAGAGAAACGCGATGCAAACTCGCTATAAACACGTTTGAGGCTCTAGAGGAACAAAATCCCGGACGATTTTGAAATTCCCCCCGGACACATTTTTTTGGTCTCAAAAAGAGGACATCTCCGGGAAAAAGAGGACGTCTGGTCACCCTAGCTAACAAAACACAACGATTCTTAGTTTCAGGTGATTATACACTAATGAAAACATAATTATGAATATTATATTCCATTTCTGCCAATAGATCCCCCTAAATCCTACACACTGGTCCTTTAAAGGCCAGCCCACTAACTATTCATGCCCACCCAGCTCAGCCTCATCAACAGTCTGTGCTGAAGGCATCATAAACAATGGGCTGTCTGCCCCCTAGTGGTAACACATTAAAGGCATTTAGAGTCGATGTAAATGTTGTGATGCCATTTACAGTGTAGTGATGGTAAAGGAAACAGTTGTCAGCAACATTTCATAGCTAGTGAGAAACAGCAGTGTCACAATGACTGACAACACAAACAAGGATTATATTGATCATGAAAATACTTACTAATGCGGTGGCATGCACCTCAGGCATGCATGACTCTCTCTGGAGGAACACAAGACAACAGCCAACTCTGTCAACAACTCTCCACTACAGAAAGCATGAAAAATCAATATACATGAGCTAATCAAACAGAATGACCTTAGTTAGAACTGCTAGGTCAATGCTACGGCAGCCATTGCTGACAGGAAACCGTTCCACAAAAAATGAATCAGAGGCATCTCTTTTTCCCTGAAGGATCTGTTAGCCAGACTGAACGCGTGCGGAACAGCAAGCTTTTATGTTTTATTGATATCGAGATGACAACACGTTTTAATTTAGGGCGCGGCTGCAGCACATTTTATTCTTGCTAGCAGACAGAGACAGACAGAAGGAGAAAGTGGCAAGAAGTTAGGAGGAAAGAGCTGAAAGGGATACGAAAAATAAGTCACAACGATCAGTGGAGTACATGGCGTACTGTTCAACTCAGTTTGTACCCTCGCCTCTGTTGTGTTAAAGCAAGTAACAGAGACAGGATGACAGAAGGAGCGCCCTTAGCAGGATGGTAGAGGAGAGGCAGGTGAACTGAAAAACCGAAACATGACCTGCAAATGCAAGCACACGGCTAAAACCTTTTGTGCATAACAAACGGCGTCAAAGAGCTTAACCGTGTGAATATCAATTCAAGATATAATAGGATTTGTATCAGATTGTTTGCCGTTTCTCGCAAATCAGTGGTGTTGACTGTACACAGTAGTTACCTACATGTCCACTGTGTTTACCAAGATAGGCTGTAATTCTACTTGTCTGTTTTGGCTGGGTACCACTCAAATGGCAGACGTGCTTTACCAGTAATACATTGTAAATAGCAAATAGGAACTGGCATGTATGGAATGTGAACAATACTGTACTGTAACGTTGTAGTACAAGGCACCTTGGACTAGCATGTAATTTATGCCCAGCAGGGCCATTTGGCAGCTGCGTAAAACCCATGATGGTAGTCAGATGTTCTCTAATGAAAGACGACTGACCGGCTACCATTTTCAAGCAGCGGTTCCCGCATACACTGATCGGAATTGGAGTCATAACAGCGTAAATTAAATCTCGCGTGTGTTTTTATAACATTTTCTGGCATTCTGCGGTTGGACTGTATCACTACGTGTGTTTCATTCCTGCAGGCTCACAGCGTTCCCCCGATGCAAATTGTTCACCAACCTGTTTCAGGTTCTTTCTCAACACCGGTGCCGCAAATAACAGTGATGAGGGCATTGTTACTGGTAGCACTGATGTTGTAACAGCTATGACTACAGCTCTCTGTAGCATGGGAATTATGTAAAGTTATATTTTGTTAGGTTCCGTTGCTGCAACATTTATCTGTGTATGTATGTATGTATTTATTTATGTATGTATGTATTTTTTATTTTTTTATTTACCTACTTACGTAATACTTTTGACAGGTAATTTAGTTTTATGTTGTTTTCATCAAGTTGCGTTGGACAATGAATGTGCCAGAGGTTTTAGAGATATCATCCAGATATCATATGTTGGTGGGGGTGAGGATTATGATGACAAGTGAAAGATTCCTTTCATTCAGAGGTATTTACACACACACACACTGTTTTTTTCTGGGAGTTTCTTGTCTGATGGAGGGTTAAGGTCGGGGTGCTGTTTAATTCTTTGTGACCGTGGGCTTGTGAAGCCCTTTGAGTCTGTAATGTGATTAAGGACTATATAAATAAACTTGACTTGACTTGGGAAACACAGTCATGGCCCAAAAAGCCCAACACATACTATTGATGATGACTTGTGTGGAAGAAAGCTTATGGGAATTGTGTAAAGCTAATATACATGGGAATTGTATTCATTATAATCAAACCATCCTAAACTGATCTTCATACTTATCTATTTGTCTGGATGTCTGGAACCTGCTGTGCTCCCAGGACACAAACCCAAATTCCTAATATTGTTAAAGAACCTAGGAAGAATACTTTATTCCTCTACGCTGGGAAGAAGAGAAGGAAATATTGAATTGAAATTCCTGTAGTATGATGACGTTTCACTGGCAGTGCATTATGTCGTCATGACGATGTCCTCCAACGCTGATCACTGTTGAGCCCACTGTTAAACCAGTGTACCAGTAAAACAAAAGGCTTGTCATGTATGTCTTTGGTCATGTAGCGTTATGAAGTGACACTAGTAGTACACTTACAAACAATACAAGAAAGGAGCTGATAAACTCAACTTTAGGCCATCAGATATGTTTCAGTATATCTACTGTATCATGTAATATAACTTAAAATCTTAAAATTTTAACTATGTTAAATCACCTCTTGGGGCACCATCCTTGTAAAGGGAAAATTGATAGCTGTAGCAAATGAAATCAACTAATGAATACATAAAGGAAATAAATGAAATAAAATAAGATTTATAGATTATGTGAGTTGAAATTAAGAAGATGTGAACGACCCACTTCCGCACGGAACGTACTTTGAATCAACACGACGATCAGCAGCTGAAAGTTTAGAGGTGAAAGTTATAACCGATCACAGAATAAACCTCTGTTTGAACAGGATGTATTACTACTGAACTGACTTTTCCTAGACTGCGGTGCGTCAACCCTCTTCGAGAAAAATGTGCGGTTGATCGCCTTGTGTATGCGAAGAGGCGTGGGCACATCCGCGGAGCGGCTGGAGCCTGTGTTCACAGCGTCTCTCTCTCTCTCTCTCTCTCTCCCTCCC
>OMKK01020170.1:1208-12014 GCA_900302305.1 Polymixia japonica
AAAAAAACAAACAGAAGGTTTGATTGTTTGACGGTGAGCATTTGAAGGAGTCGACCCTTTAAAAAAAAGAAGAGTAAACTTTCCAGACACTAGATTTAACTGCGCATAATATTCAAAGTGAAATTGTACCATGTGGACGCTGGATTACTTCCATGGGCGTGTTTTTTTTTTCTTGAAAAACAAATGAAAGGAGAAAAATGCAAGAGACGGTTTACCATAGTTACTCCAGTTCTCTAAGTTTACATTTTGATCGAAGAATCGCAACAGTTGCGCAACTGCAGAAGAAAACGCGAGTAAGAGGAGAGACCAATTAACACGTCACGCTTCCCAATTCAAAGAAAGAGCTAAAAGCTTTGCCGGGTTCAAAACACGGAAGGAAAGGTTGGAAGGAAAAAGGCGATCGTTTGGTGAACTCTGTGTATGTGTGTGGTCTCTCTCGCCCACACGCCTGCTTTGATTTCTCGCATGAAAGTCGCCGTGTAGCTATAACGAAGACGACGCAGAGGACGGCCGCCTTAGTCGGTAAAATAAATTCATAAATACATTCCGAATGATTTTTTTTTTTTTTTTTAAATGGAAAGGAACGGCGTAGATAAAATAATTAGCCCGAGGGAAGACCGAGACCTCTCCGTCACCTACAGAAGAATAAACATAGATTTCGTAAAAAAAAAAAAAACTGTAATCATACCGTGCTTTTGCATAAACCTGTCCTGAGGCTACCCTGTGCACCGAGAGGCAGCGGTCCAGACCTCTCCTGCCGCAATAACGCTGTACCACTTAAAGCTCCGTCACTTGCCATATACTATTCAATCTGTGTCCTGTAAGGCATTTCTGGGATAACATGGAGAGACAGGAGGTATCACCGTTAAGGGGGTTGCTTCTCTGTGGGCTGCGCTATTAAATATTCTGCCTTATCTTTTCCGTAGGGGCCTCCTATCATTTGAAATATAGCTTATTGTGGAGAGAAATCCCATTATACTGTAGCTGTGCATTTCTACAACTCACTTAACCACACAAGGTCTCTCTCTCTCTCTCTCTCTCTCTCTCTCTCTCTCTGTCTCTGTCTCTTCCACCTTTTCTCCAGCTTCCTCTGCGCTCGGAAGAGAGAGGGATAAGTATAATCGTAAGTGACTGGTTCAGCTGCTTTAACTGCCTGAGCAACAGAGGCCGATGTATTCTCATGATATCAGGCACAGCTGTAAATGTGCAACCCACACACACACACACACACACACACACACACACGCTCTTCATACACACGCACACACACACGTACACACGGGCCCACATTAGAGGTTCCTCAGTGTACGTGGCAGTTGTTAAAATGCCATAAACATGAGCATATTTACAACAGAAGGCAGTTAGAGATCATTCCTGCAGCACTAGAGACAGGTGTCTCCGGTCTCTAGGGAGAAGAGCTGGGCGTAACTGTCTGTGTATACTCCTAGTGCGGCAGTTAGTGCCTTTATTAGCATGCGATAAACAAGGCCTGCAGTCTGTGTGTGTGTGTGTGTGTGTGTGCACTGTAGTCACACTGTAGGTGCCTGTGTGTATGTTTACAAGGGCCTGCCCTGATAATTACCTCTCATATGTCAGCCATGCTTGTCCACAAGCCTCCTGCTAGGCAATCAAACATTGTTAGTCATTCACAGTCAGGGAGAGAGTCAAAACCCAGACTTGTCTACAGAATGAGATAGCTGGCTCGCAGCCCGCCAGATTGAAAATCACTGTGGGGCCATCAGACCGTTACCATGGTGGAAATTCAAGTCAAGTCAAGTCAAGTTTATTTATATAGCCCTTAATCACATTACAGTTTCAAAGGGCTTCACAAGCCCACGATCACAAAGAATTAAACGACACCCCCTGACCTTTAACCCTCCATTGGACAAGAAAAAACTCACAGAAGAACCTCAGTTAGGTAAAAATGGAAGAAATCTTGGGAAGGCAGTGGAGGGATCCCCTTCCTGGATGGTCAGGTGTGCAATAGGTGCCGAGTGGGCAGATTTCCAAATATACAATTGGACTAATGGGGCAGTAATGAAAGTCTAAGGAAGTGAGAGTGTCCGGCCGAGCCAACATCGCAACAGTCTCCAGGACGTCAGCGCAGCCGAGCCAGTACAGTCCCACTCGTCACCCCAACAATCGTCTTAACGTCAGATTTGTTTAATTTCACTGACCAGTTAAAGTTATATTAATTGGGTGCGTGGACAATGATTAGCTTGGTAATTCTTTACCATCTGTGCCAATAGACGTCTTTTTGGATGGAACGGAATTGGAATTGAATTCTCTCAGTTAGGACTAGATATTGATCAATTCACTTCACGGAGACATCCCCTTGTGCAGTGGCACCGTGAAACTGTTGTACCTCCGGCTGGCATACCACTCTGAGATAAAGCTCGGCCCACTGCATTCCTCAACACAGAATGAGTCACCAGAGGCAAGATGGAGAGCTCTTCCTCTCAGTGCAGCACCTGCACTTAGTATCTGTCAGCGGCTAGGCCTCACATCCTCAGGCTCAATTAATCAGCAGCCCACCTTTGGAGAAGGGGTGCCCTGGCCCGCGTTTAAAGGTATCTTCCGCTGGCCTGTGCCAGTCGCAGTCTTGGCAACAGACTAGTGGAGCAGGTTCACCTAACCTGGCAGGGGGCAAGACGCTGTTAATACGCACTCTGGGGGAGATTATTTCCTTTGAGGGAGATCCAATCCAGTGGCCCAGCAGGGCGCTCAGGAAGTGGCTGAGCCCCCGACTGATGGAGTTTCTAATTCAATCTGTTCCAGCCCAGCGGGGGGGTCAGTTTCGACGCCAAGGAGTTACGCGCCCCTGTGCTCATCAGACACCGCGGAAATGTTAGGGCTATTGATTAGAGAAACCGATAAACAATCGGTTAAGGGGTTAAAAGTGAAACAGCAGTATGTTTTGTTTTTAGATATACCCACTAATCTGCCAGCAGCAGGTAGACTACAGGATACAACAACGTCTGTAAAAACTTCAGTTTCAGGCATTAGTTGACACAAGACAGTTTCAATATCACCAGTGAATATGATAGAGAGATAGTTAGAGAAACTATTATACTACTCTGATGCACTGCTGCCATCTAGTGAGTTTGATAGAGCGCTGCACAGCTTTCATGATGAGCTGCGTATAATTATGCACTGCCAAACACTATTATATTGTGGAAAGGTTTGACAGCATCAGTTCAGGAATGATTAAGAGCAGGTAAGGAGAGCACTCAAGAAACAGCGATCAACGGCAAACCTGTACAAGTGTTGTCAGCTCAACATCGAGCAGCTTGCGTTCTTTGCCTTGTTTTCGTACATAATGTCCAGTGTAACCTCAACTTCAGTCATAATTACTGTTCATCTCCTATTACAGTCTGCTAGCAATTATTTGAGGCGCGTAGATTTGAGGCTTGTTGATTGGATGTTATTTAATGTCATTGTTATGTTAAAGAAGCTGGTAGCCATTTTCCCAGAGCGCAACGGGGGCCATCACTGCTGAATAGCACTATTTTGACAGCTATATGCTGAAATTATGCAATAATGTAATGCCTCTTTGACGTTGACATTTCTGACAATCATAAGACAATAGCGCGTGACCTTGGACCACAGCATAGGTTTGTATCACCGACCTCCAAAAATCAAGCAAATCAAATCAAATAGAGATAGCAATAACCAGAATGAACCATATAGATAACAATATATTAGCAATGGAATACTATATAAACTTACAAGGGGTATGTTTATATGGATAAAGGGAGCATAGTTTGAAGAGCACTGCTCTGTGCTGCAGATTCAAGGTTATTTTACCTCTTCTGCCTTTTTGAGGTTTTTCTTTTTTTTTTTCTTTTTTTTTTACATTTGTAAGATAATTAAAGTGATTTACACTATAAAGTCCACATCACAGATGGGACACCCCATTAGCTGCTCTCATTAATAATACACCGCTTTCATTTCATTTCTTTATTTCCATATCCAGTGAAGACCTTGTAGCAAACATATTCATCACTTTCATGTTTAGCTTAATATAAATGTCATCACATCATCTCTTGTTAAAGGTAAAGTAAAAGCTAAACAGTGTGATGAATAGTTACCAAGTTACTAATATTACTTAACAATCTAATGTGTTTTGCATATTTTTGCATAATTATGATCAACATTTGTTTGTCTGGTTTCTGACTGGGCTCCCACAGTTAACTACTGGAACAGATTTGGCCAAATTCAAAGTTTAAATTTAAAATAAAAAAAGCGGGTGGAAAACGTTTTCAGCATTATTCTCATTAAATTTATAAATATTTAATAAAATGTAATACATATATTTTACTTCCTACACACTAAAATTGTGGAGAATATTAAGTATTAAACAAAAAAGTTGAGGAAAAAAGGATTCCAAATCTTTGAGATTTTTCTGCTGTGCTGAGCTGTTTTGAAGCCCTTTCTCCCCGGTTCGTCCAGGACACCGTGTCCTTGACCTGTCCTCTAGATGTCCATGCTTCATTTCTAAAAGGAGGTACTGGATTCGGTCATTATGAGCATTTCATCAATAGCTCTGTAGCCATGGGTTCCTTCCCTTCTACGGAGTGGTTCAACATCCTCCCCACAAACAGTCTGTTTTCTTCTTGTCTCCTGCAAACTTGACCTGACTTAACTTAACTTGACATTACTTACTCTGCTCTACTTAATTATCCCTGTGGGAAAATGTGTTTGCGGGGAGTTGAAATTCAAATTACATTAAGTAACACGGAGGAAAATAGCAAAGGCAAATACTGTACACAGTACGTTGCGCATCTTGAGGTATAAAAGACTAACGTTAGCTATATTTTACTTGAAGGCTGCATCCGGAAGGTCAAACTCAGTAAACAGTGGGTGTCTGGGGTCAGAAAGGAGTTTGTCTGGTTTGCCGAGGGATCTGCTTCTATAAAGGTCATCCAGAACAGTCAACAGTCCCCAGCAGTTTGTTGGCCGTAGCGGTGACTCTCCTGAGCATATTTCGCTTGCAGCTGTTGCATTGCCAAACCAACAGATTACGGGGGTTTCAAACACCGTCAATGAAAGCACTGCAGAATGATTTAAGCACGCAGCAGTTAACATCGAAGGAGACCGGCTTTTTAAGAAAAAATAAAGCCTTTGCTGCCCTTTTTTGGATGTGTTTTGTGTATTGTGTCCATTGTAAGTTGTTATCTAAAACAATCCCCAGATGTATTCCTCAACTTCCTGTATAGGCTGCCCTTTGATGGTTGTTAAAGAAAGTGTGAACTGTCTCCAAAACTCTGTTCACACCATATAATGAATTCCTGCAAGGCAGGCCGTGTCGCTCTTCATCTCCCTGGAGGACACTGATCAGGAGCCATGTCATCTCCACAGAGCCCTTTTTATCTGAGGTTTTTTGAAAAAAAGGGTGTCTTAAAGAGGCTGAACGGGATCTTGGCAAATTATGTTTTGTAAGCCTTTCGTTTTTGGTCCCGGATGGTCAAAGTATAGTTCTTGAAGGTGCGTTGGCCCAGGTCGGTCCCTTGGCTCCACACGCACATGCACTGACTGCAATGAGCATGCTACGAGGACCCACCACTGCCTAGTAGCGCTACTAAAGGCTGACACTCTACAATAATCACGTAGGGCATCTTTAAGCAAATAGATCTCTAAAACATTCTGAATTATTGCCGTTGTAGCTTAGATAGACTGTTGATGACCTTGACCAATGCTCACTATCCAGGGTGTAGTGACAAACATTGGCCACTGGATGTCCCCATAGTTTGTTTAAACTGTGTACTGTATATATAAATAGAGAGAGAGAGTATATGTCTGTATTTAAAAATATACACAAACACACAAGGCAATTAACAAGTAATGTTGTAACTCTCTTCCTCCACTCTCTGTACAATATGTATATGTGATGTGTTTGTGTGTGTGTGTGTGTGTGTGTGTGTGTGTGTGTGTGTGTGTGTGTGTGTGCACAGACTGAATGGTTCATGTGCAATCTACAGAGGTCGCTGTTGGCACATAAATGATAGACTTGTTGCTGTAATTTCCCATGAGAATAATGTTGCAGTGTGGGATTTGTATATTTAAAGATGCTCTACAGGATTATTGTATATGTTCAGCTTCTAGCAGTTAAAATGGAACAGAGGTGGGTCCCCGTCACGTGCTGGTTGCAATCAATTCTTTTCAGTGTGTCTGTGTGTGTGTGTGTGGAGTCAACAGCCCGACCTGGGCCCGCCCTGCAACCCCAACGTACCAATGAACATTCAGATGAAGGCTGTCAATCAAGTCACAGTCGCGAGAGCAGCCAGCTAAGGGAAAATGGCGACTAAATCTTGCACTGCCAAACTAGAGATTCTGTTGCACAATGAGGTAAAACTGGGATTCAGCTAATAGATTATATATGTAAGAACTATACTTTGACCATCCGGGACCAAAATGAGAGGTTTAAAAAAATACTGACATATTCGCCAAAGATGCCGTTCGGCCTCTTTAACATGGAGGTGGTTGTGGGAGGAAAAAAAAAGTCTCTGTTTTCACCACATTTTCACTAAAATCTTGACTTGTACTAAGAAGGGAGATGCCATCTGCTCTGACGGCCCCTCTCATCACCATCTGTTCTTCTAGGGCCAGAGGAATAAACACACAGAAAGCACTGAGGGAGTCATGGGTTCATTCATTTCACTGAGAGAATATGGAAATGTAGAGATGGACTATACGAAGAAGAAGAAGAAGAAGAAGAAGAAGAAGAAGAAGAAGAAGAAGAAGTCAGAGAATGTTCCAACTTGGGAATTTCAGCAGAAATGCATCACAAACTGGACTCGGTGATCAAATCACACTAATGAGCCTCAAAGTAATTTCGATACTTCAGATGTTTGTGTCTGTGTGAGAGAGACATAATGACAGATAATCTCTCTCTTTGTTGTCCTTTTTTTTCTGTCTGTATTCGTGTGTGTGTGTGTGTGTGTGTGTGTGTGTGTGTGTTTTGATGGAAGAGCATGACAACCAGTGTGTGAAGCAGACTTTACCCACCATACAGCTTGTGACGGTTGCCATGAGAACCGACAGGGGCAGATGGTGCCCAACTGGTGCCCAGGCACACACACACACACACACACACAGAGAGAGACACAACACACACATACATAGATACACTCAATTACAAGTACCCAAAATTCCCCTTGTTCCATGGCAGTATAAACTGTTTTAAGAAATAATTGTGAAACAATCACTTAAAGCAGCTACAGACAAGACCGTGAGTTTTATGGCGACCCCTTGAGTTTCCTAGTGGTATTTATGGGTTTATTTACATCGCTGTCGCAAAGACAACTGAGGCGCTTGGTTTGTTTTTCAAAGCCCAGCAAATACACACTTGCATATGTTTACAAAGACTGTTGAAAGAAGAGGACTAAACATGTTTACAGAAGAGGCTCTTCCTGTTTTGGTTGACTCACTTCCTTTATGCTGTACATCGGTCCTTATATTTTCCCAGGAGATCGTAGCCGGTGGAACACAATTGCATTGTGAATGCAAGGTTTATATCTAAATATCTAAAAAAAAAAAGAGCAGTGACGTGCTCTTTGAATGAAGCACACACACACACACACACACACACACCAGCGGTACAGCTGTCCGTCTAGGCTAGCATCACATCACAGCATGGAGAAACATACATCATGTCATGTGGGTAATCATTTTCGACTCTGCTTAGAAAATTACATTTTCTGCCCAAAATAGTAGGTGTAAATGGACATTTTCAGACTTGATTCATTGTGCAGCAACAACACCCATGTATCAAAACATGTCAAAATCAATCATGTGGGCCTGAGAGTACATTACGTGATCACTTAGTGATTTCACCGTGTTTTAACATGTCATGTTGTGGTTTATAATAGTTTACCTGTGGTGGAGTTATGCTGGTCGGTGATGAGTTAAAACACAAGTTCAAACCCCAAAGAAAAACCAGCTGGTTTACAGTATAAACCACAGCTTCTGTTTGGCACTGGTAGCTCCGGGTGTGGTTCCCCAATACACACACAACACACACACAACCATTCAGACACACACACACACACACACAACCTCACACACACTTGACCTCCATGACGAACGGTTCATGAGTTATGAAAGGGAGCGTGACTAAAGTATAGGCTAAAGTTCACCTGTGAAAAAGGAACTTGATAATGCCTGCCACAAATGTCTGCGACAAATGGTTCATAAAGTTATTAAAGAGGACGTGTCAAGATGTGTGTGTATGTGTGTGTGTATGTCTGTCTATCTGTGTGTGTCTTTCTACAAAGTTTGGCCATGTGACGTGAATCCGTTTAGAAGTTATGCGCCTTTTTGTTATAGGCCACTCCCATTGCCACGCCCCCTTTTAACCAATTGGCATGAACACAAACGCATACCTTCGCTCACACACCCATGCCAAATTTCAGCCAAAGGGTGGGGACATTTTTGTGAACCGACCAACCGACCGACCAACCGACCGAGAGAGTGACCGACAGAGTGACCTATAGAGCTGCTGGCCACAGCTAAAAAGAGTTGTTAAAAAGAGCTATGAAGCCCATGTTTAAAAAAAAAAAAGTTCTTTCCACTGGGATTTGTTCAGTTTGTATTTTTATCCACGTGCACGTTTCTAGCACTGTCCTGCTTTCCCTTCACAGTAACAAACATCTAGCGCACGTAGCAAGCAACTGCCGACGCGCGTCAACAGAAACAACAATGGAGCGGTTGACTGTTGAAGCTTGTGTAGCTCCGCCTCTCTCTCTCTGCGATGTGACAGCAAACCAAGGGAGGTAAGGGGGAAACTTTGTGGAAATAATTGCATGTTATTAATAATGGAGTTATTTGTAAAAAAGGCCTATAAACTGCAAAAGCAAGCTGGTAAAACCAAAACAAATGGATATAATCATTTATATGCTCTTTGACTAGAATAGATGGAAGTACAGCTTTTATGATGTTAAATGTGATATTATACAATCGCACAAACGTCTGACGCACGTCGTTCGTTGGCGGTGGATCTTCACAGTGGACCAGTACAACCAACACCAAGTCTTCTACTGTTAGCCACTGATGCACTGAAGCCATTGAAGGTTTAATGCCTTGCCCAGAGGCACGTTGACGGTAATTCCCCTGTCAGAAATTCAAACCGGTGACCTTTCAGTTAAACGCCAGCTTCATCGTGTAGTCTATTTTATCTCCTCGGTTTTAGGTGTTTGCGTCCTTCATTACTTTTGCAGCGTAGATGTCAGCCTTAACTCTGATGGATGGTAGCATGGTAGCAACGTTGACCAGCAGTCTACAAAACCGTTGCGCAATTCTCTGCCTGTTTGTTACGTGTGTGTGTGAGAGAGGAAGAACGACAGCTCAGACTCAGTGCATTAGCTCTAACAGTGTGGCAATTGATTTGGCCCAACCTGCGAGGCCAGACTGTGGAAAAACAGGAAATAGAGAGAGACAGACAAGCAAGACGGACAGAGAGAGGAACACAGAGAGAATAAAGACAGAGAGAGTTTGATCGACATAGAGAGAGACAACACGCACACACGCGCACTGCTGAAGTAAAAGAGATGGAGAGAGATTGACCGATAGAAGAGAAGTTATAAAAGACAACACAAGGATAAACTATAAGTGACATGGAAGAACATCCCTTAGCTTTGAAAGGATGTCTCTGGTAGTAAACGTCATCTTAATTTCAATGTGTTCTATCTATTGTAGTGAATTGTTTAGGTGGTATCACATGTAAACATCACATTCCATTTAAAATAACCCGAATAAGCTCTTATCTTATATTATGACAAAACCAAATATCTTAAACTCGGGCCTGTGCAGACCATCGCATTTCCGTCTTGACTGTGACTGGTGGGCTGAGCTGTCTGTCACAGGTCTGGGCAGTACCTTTGCAACTTGTGACATCACAAATCGTCTGGAGTCGAAACGGCTTGTAAAACCACATGAATATAAAGTACAAGTCTAGCCAGACATCGTGACGTTAATCATATATCAACCATCTTAGATATGAAAGGACTACTACATTTTGATTTTCCAGGATATGCCCTCTTTAAGTGTGTGAAGTCAAGATGTTTCGACTAAAGTCACCTGTCCTCCTGTCTGACCCAGAACTTGCTACTCCCAGTAGTGGGCTAATGGTGTGTGTGTGTGTGTGTGTGTGTGTGTGTGTGTGTGTGTCTTAGAGCGTAGAGGACCAAGGTATCATGGTGGAGGTAGAGAATTGTTAATTTCAGGCTTTGACGAGTGCAAAGCTGCTCCCAGCATGGCATTTGATTTGTGTGTGCGTGTGTGTGTGTGTGAAGATAAGGTTTGGGTGATGAAGTGTGAAATCCTTCAACCTGTTAGCTGTCAATCAGCTGACAGCTGGACACAGACACACACACACACTCACACACACATATACATAAAAACATACTTTCAAATATATTCATTTACCCTCTCACACAGACAAACACACAGACAAACACACACACACACACACACATACACATACACACACAAACACACACACACACACACAAACACACACGCACACACACACACACAAACACACACACACACAAAAACACACAAACACACGCACACACACACACACAACCACACACACACACACACACACACACACACACACAAACACGCACACACACACACACACACACACACACACACAGAGCATTAGGATTAATCCTAAATGTTGTTGGCAGCCACTGACGGCTCATGTAGACCCAGCTGAATATCAAAACATATTCCCTGGGGATTATCAGGGCATGAATTAACTCCAAACAGAGACACTCTTACAAAACAACAGATCCAGAA
>OMKK01020218.1:2559-20144 GCA_900302305.1 Polymixia japonica
GCCCCCCCCCCTCTCCTCTCCGCCCCTCCCCCCCCCCCCCCCCTACCATTACCTCACCATGTCTGTTGGACATGTGGACCCTCTGCACCTCTGGGTGCACGGACCTTAAGCCCTCCCATTCCCTCCCCTGGCCCCCGGGGGAAAGTCTAGAACCAGGCAAGGCCCAGAGAACGGGCTCTGTGAAGTTGTTGATGATTTGATCCCTTTGCATGCAGTGCACTGTACGCACCAAGCCAGGACTTACTTGTGCCTTTTTATTTTAGCTTTGGGCGCTGCTAGCCCGTCTCTCTCTCTCTCTCTCTCTCCACACTGTTTTCATGTATAAACCTTCTTTCTTCATCAGCTACAACAACGTACCGCATCCGTTTTCTTCTACATATAGGCCTATATGCTGATGTGATGGGAATGAATGCCAATGGAACTGAGGCCACCCGGCTGCATGCTCGGTGTAAAACTGTCAAACTTTACCTAGGCCTTCTCATGGAGAGGAAAGTCCTTTTGTTTCCAATGCTCTGGTTTTAGGTGCTTTTTCTCACGTACTGCATGCCTGCATGGGTAGTTTGTGGGTAAGGGAGAGATCATGAAGTCGTTTACAGTAAGCTGTAATGTAAAGCAACGTTAAGAAATCAAGGCTGCTGTCCAGCTGCCATGTGCGAAATATGTTTGCAGTGTTTTAATTGGGTTCAGAAAAAAAATAAAAAATAAAAACCTCTGCTTTGTCCTCCCTGTGGAAATGCACAAACCACGTTGGGACACGGATAAGACTGTCGCATGGGTCCCTGTGGCATTTTTCAACCTCCCCCAAAATATGATCAAAGTTGGGATCACCAAAACCTAATTTGAGGTGTTTGTATTTTGTACTTGTTCACATTATCACACCTTTCTCCTGTCATTGGACACGTTCCAAGTGTCCATCAAACTGTGAGCATTCATCATGAACATTATTGCTACTGTTGAGTAATACTTGATGCCAAGACTGTTGTTTTAAGAATTACTGACCTTAAGTAATGAGATAATAACATACCTAATGCTACCATACAGTACATTCTAGATAGTTAACACTAAATGCATCTGAAAATCTCAGCATTTATGACTAACCTACTGTAATCTATTTGTTTATATATATGTTTACTTTAAAAAAAAACAAAAAACAATTAGGACAATAAATGATAATCCACCTTAATTCAGGAAAGTATATAGTAGCTCCTCTGTGTTAAAGGGATGCACTGGGGTCGTTTGTGCTGAACATGGTGGGATCAGTGTGATTGTTGGATTTCCTGTACAAAGTGTATTTTTTTAAAGGCTATAGAAATAAGAAATTTTATATACAAAATATATTGATGTCTAGATTTCAAACTAAGTTTTGTTGCTGTAGATCATTGTGAATTGGTATTAAGTCCTAAAAACAACATTTATGTTAATGATTCTATCGTTATTGTAGCCTTATTTTATTTTGTTAAACTCAAAATAATTGGACCCAATATTCCAAGGTCTGTTTTGCCTATTTTATATGTGCTGTTCTTTACGTTTTGTTTATTTTCTTTGTTTATTTCCACTCTGTTGAGTATTCACTGGAATTCTCAGCAGCGTGTCGTAGAACATCTATCATACGATGATTGTTAGTTGCACGATTAGGCACTCTTAGTACCTCTGACTAAAGCCAATGGATTTCTTTACAGCAGTTTGTCTGACATTGACCTAAACACACTCACTCCCAGAACCTAAATTTCTTTTGTTTGTTAAATGCTGACCCTTATTTAACATTAAAGCAAAAGAGTTGGCCTTTATTTTTTTAGGTTTTTGACAGGTCAAGACTACAACTCTGTAACTCTGTTTTATTTGGTTTTGATGTTATGAGGGCAAGGGCACATGAGCAGCCAATACCAAAGGTTCAGGCGTCTGTGTTCAGTCCCTGGTACGGCATGTTATCACGCACTGAGAGACGCAACAGTCTGGATAGATCACGCCTTCTCTCCCACCCATTCATTTAAATGATTTCCTTTTTATGGAGGCTCCCTTTCATATTGTCTGTTCATGGACCACAGTACCAGAGAACAAATTGTCTGTAGCATGCACAATGTAGTGCACCCTACCTCACAAATATGAGACTCTGTTATTGTCCTGTTGCTGTACTATGTTGTCGTCCTCGGCAACAGTTGTATGTCAGTGAATAATAGCACACAGGAAGTCATTCACCAGAGCAAGAATGGCAGATGCCATTTAGAGTCAGTCTGTCAAACTGTGATCAGTAATGCAAGGATTATTTGTTGTCAAATAGGTTGCCAACACAAAACCCACAAATTATTCAAATATCACTGCGTTCAGAATGGCATGTACCTTGAGTTGTTTTTTTGTCCTTTAAATATTTACATTGATGTATTTTCATGTACTAATTTCACATTACATTGATCACAAGTATTCTGATACTCATGAATATTCTCGTATTCAATTCATATTTTTCATAATGCATCTTTACACATTTTTATCACATTTTTTTCCTGTTGACATGGAATTGTATATTTGATTTGTTCCATTGTGTTCATTATCATGGCTTGAAAAGGATTGCCAATGTTTTACAGAGTCAGATGCTTCTGATATGGTTCATGTGTAATGTCTGAAGAATGAAATAAAGCATGTTTATTCATTGAACTTGGTATTATATCTCAATTTATTTTGTTTTTTTGAGCAAAACTTAAGTTTCGGGTTAAAGTATAAATATAACATTATATAACAATATTATAACATAATTAAGTTATTAAAGATGGTGTAATACCAAAAAGCTTACACCATCTTTACTCACCAAATGATTTTTTTCGTTTTAGATTTCAGAACATTACCATCTATGTTTACTATCCAATTTATTGTTACAGCCCATTATGAAGACTTACGTGATGTAATTCAATTTGCCACAGTGTTTACAGCTGATTACATTCCATGTTGACTTACAACATTTGAAAATGACAGTAGATCAGCTACTTTGACATATACATTCATCGTTTTGAATTTCAAAGGGCCAATAATACAATATGTCATTAGATATTAGGTTATTACATGATTTGTGTTCCGAATGTGAAAAGATAAAGTGAGAAATGAAAAAATCCTTTCTGTCTTAGCTGAACTGTTAATATAAAGTTCTGACTGCTAACTGAACTTTACTCAGTTGTCAATGCTTGTTATTCATTAATTCTGCAGGAGTTAGCTTGTTGTCTGAGCTTTGATGAGCCATTAGGTCATAATGGATTTCATCCTTCGTTTCAATGAAACTTTTTCATGCGTCTCCTCTTGTCTCGCTGGCAAGCTAGAGCATTGAAACAAAAAACTGGTTAGGAACTGGTGTGGGGTAGGAAGAATTCCAACTGTGCTTTATCTTGTCAATATGATTATGATTATGTTCCATAGTAACATGGCGACTGCTAAAGATACTTAGTCACTTACAGCCAGGGCAGATTTGACCGCCTGCAGCTGGAAGAAGACTCGCCCTCCCTCCTCTGGACACAGTGTCTTCAGTTCCTCTCTGGTCATTCCTAAAAGCGCAGAGCCGCTCAGCGTGCCTAAACAGCGCACCGTGCTGAGAGACAAATCAGTACAATTGATACTTAATATTATGTACCATTCCAGTGTACCGATTTGTTATTTATCCATACTGTAGCCTGCGTGTGGGTTTTCCAAAGTTACCTACTGTAATATTTAAGTGCACTTACATTTTGCTAAAGCCCTTGTACTCAAGCCAGGCCTTCACTTCTGCAGGCTTGGACCTCCTGGTTAGGACAAGGGGTCCGCTAGTTTGCTAAGATAATAGAAGAATAGTAAGGTACAGTAATTAGATGTTAATGTGATAATGATTAAGACTAGACAGTGTAATATAGCTATCAATAGTACAACTATCCTCAAAAGAATAACGGGTTTGTCAGTGGGGAACACAGAGGGTCAATTTTAACACAATACCCTGGTTACATCATAGCCAGTTAATACATTTTGCTATTGTAGATTAGACTGTACTAAATTAGTATTTAATAATAATAATAATAACTTATTTAAAAAAATGTAATGGTTGACAAGACTATAATTTACAGGTAATTCTACACCAGTGACATTTTTAATGTCGGCACACTAGAAGGGTTGAAAAGTAAGCAATTTTGCAAAAGGGCTGTTTGAAACTGTATTCTGACGATCTGAAAAAAACCTAATCATTCATGTTGCAGACACTGCCCTCTGACCCTTGCAGTCCCTATGACAGCAAACATCTGCTGTAGTGCTCTTGGGCAAGACTCTGAATCCCTCCCAGCTTTAACTTTAACCTTCTTGGTTGAGGATGGCAAGCTAAAATAAGATGGGTTTCTCTTTGGGGGATCAAGAGTACCACAATAAAAAGTTGAAATTGATCCACAGTACTTGAGCACTAACCTCCTCTTTAGGTTCTTTTTCCAGAGACTCCAGGACATTATTGGGTACAAAGCCCTCCTCCCTCCTGGTATTCCTCACTTTCCACCATTGCTTTGACATGTCCAGTAACTGTGAATAAGCAAAGAACAGATCTACAAGGGTCGTGAAGAGTAATGGGGTTTTATATTTGAGTGGCATCAGTTACGGTATCATTGAGCGATTTAAACGAGACGGGATCGGAAGATTTGTTGACCAGCATCACTCTGACACTCACCTCAACTACCTCTCCCTTTGTGATGCTGAGCTCTCTGTAGTTCCTTGCAGTGAAGTCATACATAACGCGCATATACCTGGAATTTGGCTCGCCAGGGCTGAAAAAAACACATTGGAAGGGCTCCAGAAAAACAAAATGCCTGCATTCACGATACCTCAGACCTTTAAGATTTGAAATCTTGCGTTGAATTTTACTTCGTGTCACTGTACATACCGTGGGGCTGGTAGTGGAGGTGGTAGGACCCGCTGGGGTGATGGTTGCTATGTAGAAAACAGTCAATCATATGTACCTGAACTGATTTTTTTTTTTTGTCCAGAATCGAGAATCATTGCACAGTCACACTACTCACACAATACAATACATGTCCATCTGCAGTGCTATCACAGTTGGTGTTGGGTGGAGTGGGCACCTGGTTGTGGGTGGAGTGCTGTCTTTCCTGCCTGATCAAAGGCTCTCTGGCCTGAGGTACATCATTCACCGCAGGAGGCTGCCAGCCATTGAAGAACTCTAAAGTGTACGTAGGGATGTCCTCATCATCTTCTGGCCATTTGGTACTGGTAAAACATCCAGTATACAAATCACACAGTCAAAATCATAGCTGGTGACCATCAAGACTTTGGCAGCTTCACTGTTATTACACAATTCTTTCCCCGCGGAGATGCTACGGCAGCCATTTTGATGAAAGATTCAAAGAAACTCATAGCGATGTATGTTGTAAACACCAAGAGAGGCGTAACGTTGAAGCCGAGCTGCTCAGAGCGTCAACTATTCTCAGGTACAACATGGCGTTGGACGGCTACTGGGTGCCCTACCTGGGGATGTTCCAGGGGTCTCCCAGAGACTGCCATAGGTGGTCCTCCTCAGTGGAGGCTTCCTCACTCAGAAGACGGATACAGTCAGGTGTTAGCAGTGGGGCCACGATGGTGGAAGGAAGGTTCTCAGGACAGTGAGCGACCACCTACAGTAGTTGGAAGAAATACACAACTAAGCCAGGCATCTAAAAGCTTTGCCAGTAAAAACATTGCATTGCACTAGTTCAAAACATGAAAACTAATAAAAGTGAGCTGTAGGAAAAAAATGTATGAAAGGAAAAAAATCATAAATAAAATTTCCCTTAATTCAAACATAAACAGCAACCCTGTTATAGAAGGTCAAAACATGGAAATAAATTTTTTTCAACATGAGAACTTGATACAATAATTGAGTTAATTCATGGCTTTTGACTTACAAATCCCAGGGTGGAGAAGATGCAGTGGACAAACTCAGGGACACTGGGATTATTGATCTTTCCATTGAGCTCCCCCTGTAGAAAATGACGAGAACTGCTCAGGCTGCATTACAGAACGATGTAGCACAATGATGCTAGCAGGTAGACAAGACCAGGAGGTTGAAGCCACACTTACTAGAAGGTTGAAACCATACTTGATCTTCTGGAGGCAGGTTACAAAGTCCTCCACGGGAGGCATGTTGGCTATGGCTAAAAACAGAAGATTAAAATACATAGATCAGTATGGACAGTACTTTTTTTTTTATCTATACTTCAAGGTCTAAAGTTATTATTGTAATGAACAGCAATGTCAGCCTTAAACAGGCTTCTTCCGGATTAGAGATGAATCTCTAAATTACCTTTGTTCTTCTTCTTCTTTTTCCTTTTCTTGTCATCTTTAGCCACTACTGCAGCTATATGACCCATGAAGATTTCAAGGTCAGTAAAGATATGATTCAAGATATCCTGTAAAGAAAGATGAATGAAACATTATTATTTGCTCCTGCCTCCTATGTCATTCACATTTAGTAAAACTACCGACATATTGTAAATTCCAGTTATACAGTATTTGTATTTGAGGGAGTGGTTGTTTGGGATATCACACGTACTACAGGAATACGATAAATCATCTTCTAAATATATTGGAAGATTCGGTGACATAGGTACAGGAAACTGTAAAAAAAAAAAGAAAAAAAAAAAAAGGACCAAGTTACTGTAGTATAACAAAATAAAATCCGCACACTGGGTTGAAGTTCCTTATTTTATTACAACGCAACATTTGGACCGTGAAGTCCTCGTCTGCGTTATAATAAAGCGAGGAACTTTGTGCGGATTTTCTTTCGTTTCATGAGAAGGAAACTGACCACATTCCTATCAAGCTCTCTGTACGGACGTAGCGCAGGCGGTTCTTCTTCGATGAAGGAGGGCAGCGGTGACGGGGGCTCGTTTCTGGGAGGTGGGGCCACTTCTCGGTGCATAACCAGTACAGGTGTAGGGGGCTCGTCGTCTTCTAGCAGTTTGCGGGTTTGAATCGATTTGGATTTTATTTGCAGTGTCAAATGTCACACTTAATGTAGAATGAATTGCTGACACATAAAACTGGTTACGCTCTGTCGCTGCCTCACCGTAGTCAGGAGCGCTCCATCGTGACACGGGGTCATCTGGGGGCTTCCATCCTCTAGGTTCGTTGGATGGGGCATTGCTCCGTAGATTTTTAATGAGCTGATGTCCAGCCATAGTTTCTAAATTGCTGCTCCAAAACACATGGGAGGCTCTTTTTTTAGGAAAGAACCAGTAAATGTGCAGATAATGGATGTGCTGGTTGTTATCATGAACCAAAGGAACTTACCCCATGCTAGAATCGTCTCGCTGGCACGAGAGTGCTCTTGAGAGGTCTTTTTTAATGTAGTCTGCCTGTGAACGACACAAAGAAAATCGTTGACCCGTTTTCATCCACGTCTGTGCCCTGATAAGTGCCACTCGAGGGCTTGTCCTCACCCTGAGCTCCTCACACTGGAACATGAAGACACTGGTGGTCCTCCTACTGCGGTCCTGCACCGACACAGTCAGCAGCGAGTTGTACACTCCACTGTCCAGCACAGCATCGAGATCATGGACGCTACTGAGAGCCAGGGTCTCCAGCTCCTCCTGAGTCCCACAGAGGGAGAGCGTGAGACGAGTAAGATATTTGTTTCAATCCGCATCGCCACATCGACCGCAGCCTCCGGTCTCATGTTAATGCTGCTTACCTTGGTCTCGATGTCTCTTAGCAGCAGGTTGCCACCGCGCACCTCCAGGAGCATGTCCTGACCCCACACACGGCCCATACCGTCCAGCAGCTTGAGGCGTTCCACACAGTCACCTACAGTTTGCACGTCCTTCTCATCCAGGTCACAAGTGAACAGGTGCTGTAGAGGACAGGCGTAGAGAGGTTAAATATGGCGTGATTCAGAGTACAGTAGGTAGCACGGACATGGATTAGAATCCTGATTATGTTAGGAACAACTGTAGCTGAATTGTACAGCTGAAGTCTTGGCTACAGCTGTACAATCAATGTCATGCCATCGTGATGACTCGGCGATTAGGTTGATGTTTGTTTTAAAGAAGATACCTCTACTCTGTACTGAAATTTGTCCATCATCTTGTTTATAGATGCTGCATACTCCTTCCTTTGCACTGTTGGGATACATTGTCACATATCAGAGACATAAAACATATGTAAACAATTGTCATAATGTATTCAAATGTAGTAATCATAATTGACTAAATTATATGAAGTAGTTTTAGCTTACTGTAAATTGACTTTGCGTTGGGCCTAGATAGACCAGATGCCTGTGATGATACCTCATCCATAGTGGAATAGCCACTGTCACAAAAAAATGCAAGTCAATACAACATTGACATCCTGGTCATTAAATAATTAATGGATGAATGAATTCATTAACACAAGGAAATGTTTACATTGACTGGATCGATTCTGCATAGCTGTTGGTATCGTGACCATAGGGACTGGTACTCCTGAACATCTTTTGAACTGGGTTGATGCACCTGCAATATCAGTAATATCATATTATATACTAAATATAAATGCACAATATCAGTTGTTTGAGCAGACCCATTATCAGGACAAACCTGCTGAGGCAGCTACAAATTATTCATTTTGCCACGAAGGATGTCTGTCTTGCTATGGATTTCTATTCAAAGATGCTGGTTAAGCTTAAATAGTTGCATGTTATGGTGAGGTCTTAGGTGAGAAACACTGCTTTTGCATTTTTACAACGAAATGTATCAAACAATTGATAAGCTATAACTTAATTAGCTATGAATTAATCATTATGGCCTTGTGTGTACCTGCTCATGGTCACCTAGCAACACAGCAACGTCATCTTTATGGTGCTATTAAAATGTTTCCGGGGCTTATCACAGAGTTTTAAGACAAACTCGCCAAAAGTATTATGTAAGAAACGTGTATGAACTCAAATCTTAATGGCACGGAACACATTGTGAATACAGTACATACATAAACTCATTGTGAATACAGTACATAAACCAAAAAGACTTCAATTCAAGGCACACATTTTATAACTAATACAAATAAATATGGTAAAGACAGTTTCCCAGAATAAGAACTACATTTTATCACGGGCATTAGATCATCTGTAATGATATGTCAGCCATCATCGTTCTCTTTTGAGATTTGAGATACTGGATGAATCGGGTTATTGGTAATACGCAGCTTGCCATGCTATCTAGCAGTTAAGGGCCTAATGCTTCGTACCGCTTCAGTACAGACAGATTATTCAGATAAAGAAAGTATGTCCCAATTACAGCTGACAAGTCAAAAGTCCCTTACCTTTGGTGTTTGATGGGGAATATTGCTTTTACGTTATTCTCGATTATTTCCCCTGTCCTTCATTACAAATACAAGCCATGCTCCACACCTGGGTCTCCACAGCCACAGAAAAAATAAACTCAAGGCTTCCTTATAAAAAAAGAGGGCCAAAGTCCACTGTTAAAAGCATACTGATCCATGCGATATGTGTGAACAGGTTAGAGGTAAATGAGTTGTGGGTGTGTTAAGTGTTTAGTAAGTCATCCCCGCTGGCCAAAGGGTACTAGATAAGGAGAACATCAGCTGAACAACCTCATAAATAATAAATAAATTAGTAATTTAAAGTTCCATCATGATGTAATAGGCTTGAGAACTTAAAGCCAATATGTCAAACGCTATATTAGACCAAGGCCTTAAGTTTGAATTCTTCCTCAGTTACTTTGACAGCGTAATAGAAATGTGAACATTGTGGTTCCTCATTCCCAGTGGTTAGTGAGATACACTTTACAGTCGGTTAAAGAGAGAATAAACAATAGATAAAATGGTTTTGGCAAACACTGGGTGGAAAATAGTAGAGTAAAATAGGGAACGACACAGTAGAAAAATAAGTCCAAAAATAACCCAAAAGGCGGTTTAGGCACTCAAAAAGAACCTTTATTTTCATGACTAAAGAAACATTAAAACAGCCAACATGTTGATAAGCCCTGATGAAGATCGGTTTCAGTTGAAATCTGTTTTAATGTCTCTTTAGTCATGAAAACAAAGGCTTTTTAATTATACCAGGTTTTCCTCTTTTTGAGTTTTGGACTAAATAAAATGGTTTGTTCCTTTTGCACATCTGATAGGTTTTATATAGAGTATGTCATTTTGATAATGCACATTTATGTTACACCCTTTCCCTTTCTGAAATTTCTGATTTTCTTGTTATCATCTGGATTAAGTGCAGAGGCCTATGAAACAGCAGTTAAACCGTTTAAACCCAATAGAAATTGAATCTTTTAGCTAGGGTGTCAGCTGCAGCTAGTTAGGGAGAAACACATGCAAAAGGAAGTGGCAGATGAGATCCAGAGAGACACAGACAGATTGTCCTGGCTGGTCTCCTGGGGAGGGACAGAATCAAATCAGCCGTCCAAAGTCATGATAAGGGCAAACAGGAACAGCGGGCTTTATAACAGTAGGTAGCTAGGATAACATGGCCAAATAATCTGTATAATAAAATTATAATAAAATGTATAAAACTATAATCTTACTTGACAATAGAAAAACAAATTTTGGGGTGTTTTAAAATGAAATAAATACAAAATATATAAAGAAATAAAATGAAAAGCCACTTGATTAAAAACATAAAACTATTTCACCAGGCCAGATGGGATCATCTCAACTCCAAGGTATCAAACATATGAGCAAACCAAAATACACCCTGAATATCCTCCACGGATACACAGATGAAGTCCCTCTTAGTAAGGAAGAACTAACAAGTCATCTATCCATCATTACATTTGAATCTTATATGCTGTGAGATCATATAGATTCACATAGATAGATTCCTTTCTCTCCTCTCATCAAATCAGCAGACTTTTTTTAAGCTTTTTATATACTTTATAAACCCTAAAGGTGAAATTCTGGTGGGGGCACAACACGTAGGATACTTTGATAGGTATGACAACATGGGGATCAAACTCTGGACCATCTGGTTGGAGGATGACCTCTCTGACATCTAGGCCATCCTGGACCAAATCACTAAAGAAATCTAGTTTAGAAGCCATGGCTACTCGTGTATAAAAATCAGTGACATCATGCATTTCGCATTTAACTTTTAACAAGAAATAGCTAGCAATAAAATTATTGTAAATGACTAAACAACTTGGCCTGATGCTGAGTTTAGGAATCTGGTCTCTATTGAGATGGACTTTTGACTAAAACACACTACACAACTTCCTATGTTGATCTGCCTGTTGCAGTTTGATGGAGCCTCTAGATGTCAGTATAGACTGTTTCTGCTGAGACAGTAAAGTTGAGTGAGCAGTTTTAGAAGGTTAGGAACTGCAAAACTCTCCGAAAATCTCTGATGCTGATCAGACCAGTTTTATCAACTGCTGAGTCAACTCCAGCACACACACAACATTTCCAAACCGTCTCTCTTTCCACAAGTTAGGTCAAATGAACGTGGAGGAACAAGTTCTTACAATTCACATGTAGCTATATACAGACCATTCTGTTAATAGAATACACTGGTCAAATATCAGATGTTTGCTCATTTTATTTGATAAAATATAAACACTCAATGAAAGGGATAAAATGTTGACATTCCATTAGTCATACACAATTCAGCACCGAAAGTGTTGTGACATCATTCCATAACAGAAATATAAGTTAGAATGCAATTAGAATGCAAGATCTGGGTGCCTAAAAAAAATAAATGACTTGATCTTATATAAGATGATAGGCATAAAAAACAACAACAAACAAACAAACAAACAGAAAGCTATATTACTATAAGTACTGTAAGGATTTCTTGTAAAATTAGTCTGAATTTTTATAATCCTGTATCTACTCTAAAAAAAAAAGACAAAAAAAGAGGATGTCCAACAGTGATGACATTAGAGAGTAAAATCATTACATGAATGACAGAAAAAAACCAATACATGTATATTCCCACCTTTAATACCATTCATGTCTGCCTCTATTTTTCCAAAATGTACATATGTCACATTTAATGCCTTGCTTCAAGAAACATTTACATTTCATAAAAGCTGAAAAGATAAAAAAACAAAACAAAAAAAAACAACATCATGCATTGTTTCCTGAGTAACAGGCTTCAGGAAAAAAAGGCACTAATTCAGAAGTCACTGTCCTATTTTCCATAAATAAAGGCACAGGGTTATGTCTGTAACTCATTAACTATGTTAAATGCTGGCACACAGAAAGCAGGACTTTGGCCCATGCGGTCGCCAAATCCTTCTGTAGTTCCTGCACACATTATGCCAGACACAATGCATTGTGGTACTATTTCTCAAAAACAAAAGGCAGTCATACTAGAGAAAAGAAAGGCTTGTGCATATGAAACCTATATTGTGCATAACTCTAAATATGATTACGCATAAGTACTTCTTTGCTAACTACAGGTCATTCTTACTAGATACATGCCTGTGACCAGATCTATACCTTACAGCTTGACCTGCTAGGGCTGGTGTGGGCTACCTCACTGGGCCTGCAGAGCCTGGGTAATATTAAGGCCTGTCCCAGGGGGCAAAGGCCAGCCGTCCTGGCCCTGGTGGGTTTGTAGCAGGCAGTATAGCTGCTTAAGGTGGGTCACTATGTTGTCCTTGATATCTGGGATTGAAATCTGCAAGCGAACGCTGCCACTGTCAAAGGATCTTGTATTGTCTCCAGAAAACATCTCGCTTATCATGCGGGCAACCACTGGGATCACCTGGCGGGCGGAAGAGGAGTTGAGGTCCAGTAAGTTACAGCATGGGAGACTCAACACAACACAGATGTAAACAACGACTCCCAGAACAGGCCTGCCTTAAAAAGAAACGTAATCACTCCCTTGTAACGAGTCTCACCTGAACCATGATGAGTTTCCTCTCCCTGGGCCTGCCGTCTGGCCACTCTTCTCCAAAACACAGGTTGATGTCAAACTGAGGGGGGCTTGATGTCTGACCACGCTGATGGGCTATCACACCTGCACATCAGAAAAAACCCTGTTCGAACTCTATTCTACAGAACACTAGTTATGTTGTCCTCCCATGCATAGTCCAAGTTTAATTCATAGCAGTGATGGATTGGCCATTGGGCAAATGCCAGAAGGGCCACCCAACTATGGGCCGCTCAGAATGGGTCATTGCATTGATAATAAAATATAATAATAAAAATAAATTGTCTTTAATGATTTTGATTAAAAAAATTATTTTATGCATGCAGCCCAAAACATTTGAGTTCAGCCCCAATTGTACCTTTTAATAAAAACATTCTCCCGTGATCCCCTCGATGTAGCTAGTGGAAAGGTCAGGAGAGCGGGGAACTTGAACGGGATATTCTGATGAAGCTATTGTAATATGCGCTGTGGCTGTGCGTTGCTCTTTTCATGTTTTGATGGAGCTGCTGTATTATTATGTACTGTGCCTTTATGTTGAGCCCATATAGCGCCTCGCTCTCTGCCGCTCTCACATTGTGTTAAATCGTTGTCGGCATACGTCAGCGACTTTGATTTGATTGTACTGTGCGTTGTTTGAGTGCGTGTTCTGCGATGCGAATTTCTGATTTCTAGTCAGTCTGTATGGTTTTATCTTAAGCTCTTTATGTTAACATTTGGGTGGGGTTGGCGTTGGGTTTGAAAGTAGGGCTGGTCTATCGCAAACGCCAGGGCCGTTTTTTGATCCCTGTCCCTCGCTGATTCATAATGAGTAAGTAAGCACGCTTACGGTAAAGTCAAGGTTTTACTTACCACTGAGAAAAGACTCCAGGCAGAAGAGCTTGACCTTCCTTTGGCGCTCGATAAGGTTCGGCGCAGCGTTGTTTGGCGCACAGGGGCCAGACCAATACACCTTGCACTGGCAAAGACGGACCGCATAGATATCGTGGCCACTGACCTCCAGGATTAGGCCTCGGTCCATGACATCCAGCAGGCGGCTAGTAAAGACCCTCTGCTTGTCATTGGTTATGTGTTCTGTGGTGGGGAAGCGCAGCTGCTCCAGGCTCACCGGCCCAAACAGCTCTTCCTGGTTGACCATGGGGCCCAGGTCCCCGTAAAACAGCCTGCAGCCCTGGGGGTTACTGACCGTCATAGTAGGACACACTTCCTTCCCCCGGTACTGGAACTGCACCTCCAGGTCCGTCACTGAGTTATAGAGGAAAAATCCACACAGATAAAATAATAATAATAAAAAAGATTAAAATAATATCTGACCTACAGTCTAAATCAATCAGAAGTCAATGCTCTCATTTGATCAGTGTGCTGCAATATCTCTCGACTGCGGTAATCCTCTTGAGTACTGGCAGGACTCACTTGGGAGGGAGCTAATCCACATTTCGGGGGAGGCGAACATTACATCAGGCATGGGATGGGGCTGCATGATGGGATCAGGCAGAACAGCAGGGGGCATCTCAACCAGGGGGGTGGTGCGCATTTCCACATCCACCGGCTCTTCTTTAGGCCACACTTTTACGGGCTCCTCTTTGGGCCATCCCTCGACAGAAGGCGGGCAGCTTTGGGGCTGCATGGACGACTCTGAGCCAGCCGGAGACCACATAATAAGAGGAGACGGACTAGTGCCTAAATGGAAGGGAAGGGACGAGAATAGGTAAACTAACATAGCGGAAACATTCACCCGTCCATGTTGCCTGACTGACTGAAAATTGTGAATCGGATTTGTATCGGGTTTTTTGTTTTTCCACACTGTACTGATTTTTTTCTGCCGCCACTGGAAAAAAGGATCAGAGCAATGGATGATGACCAATCACTGACCGTTGGGAGGATATGGAGGGAGGGACTCGGGGGTATCTGGAATATCATCCTCACCACCTTCTTCCTCATATGGAGTCCAAGAACCAGCGTCTGAAGATCCTGTGGGGTGAGAAACAGGGAAATGTTGAAGAAAATAATATGATGATTTAAAAATACGCAAATGCCTGTTAGACCCTCTCTGTATTATTTTTTTGCTTTCTTTAAATTTAACCAATAGTTATTTACCTGGGTTACTGAGGGGTGGTGGGATGTCACAGACGTCGTATATCTTCAGGGGATTCATGGGTACCTCTTTGGTTCCATCATAGACGAGGTTGAATTCACGGCTTTTGTTTAGGGCACAGCGAAGCTGAGCTTTCCACTTGGCGGGATCGGGTTCGTCGACTCCCTCTTGGAACTTCCCCGTCTCTACTGCCCACGCCTGGAGGATCGGTGGGAACATGAACGTGACGTTGTGCATTCCTGCTGGCACTTGCTAAAATTTCTTAGGGTTCCTTAAATTACCAAATATATTAGCAATAATGGCATATTTTGTATTTTCTCTCACTGACTGGCTCTGAACGGCAGTTTCAGAGCACAATACAGCCTTGTGAACTTCAAATACCATGCCAAAGAGAGAAAATAAACACATTTGACACCCGTTAGAATTACTGATGCATGATCTACTGGGGGAAATCATCCTGGGAAACACACAAGACAATGCACTCTCTGTTGGACATCACACCCAATATTTATAACGCACATGCAAATATTTATTGCAACTTTACCAGTGGGATGGAGCTGTCACAATACAACATGAAGAGCAAATTGAAGGTGAAGCTGAAGGTAAGGATTTTAGTTACGTGATCAACAGAGATAATGCTCTACTGTTTGACCAGTGGATATTAACGGGAAGCTTTACGGGCAGTCGTTTATCATCACCTTAAAGATAGTGTTCTCTTCCTCGTGTTGGGGTGTGTGGCGTGTAGCATGCTTCCACGGGATCCTAAAGCGCATGGCTTCCCGGTCAATCCACACTAGATCTGGGTAGAGCCCACTGTCCACCTGAGCAACCAGCCAGGGCTTGAGGCGAACACGTCGCGGAGTGACCGACATTCTTACTGACAAGAAAGCACATACCAGTTAGGCAGCGGTAGACTATTTACCCATTTCCACTCTGCTGATTTAAAAAAAAACAACCCAGTAGGTTAACCAGCAAGGCGTCACAACAGCAGCGTGTTCATTCAAGAAAACTCCAGCTTTGTCAAGTTCGCCGCACTGCAAGGTTTTCCTAAAGCAAACTACCCACGTCCCGTTTGACAGATAACTTAGTTGAGTGAACTTCTAGCAGAAACTCACACTACAGTCTGGGAGTCAACATATTGACTACAGGTGAGTGGACATTATTTCCGTGTAATTCTTAACTTACCGCCATACTCTCTTTCTTGTTACAGTTTACATCCAGTTCCGATCGTATAGACCAGGATGCCACGTCTTTCATTTACAAACTCACAATTTTGAGTAGCAACCGAATAGATAAACTTCTGTAGCGTTGTCATTGAAAAATCTCAAAATATGTCAACGGTAAATGATAAATTTCAGGGAAACTTACCTGTGACGAAACCAGGAAATTGGAACGCGGTCCCTTGAAGGCGAACTAAACAGCTGGTTGAATAGAACAACTTATTTCCAATTTGACTGGATTTGTCCCGACACAGAGTTGAACAAGAGTCAAATCATCGCGGTTGGTTGTTAAAAGCAACAAAGGAAACTTTTGACTGGGACGACACAGTTCGACAGGCCTGTGTTTTTCAGTAACTTTGACCCGCCCCCTTCCTCACCGAAACTCAGGTAGATGTGACGTCACCGTCTATTTTCCTCTCACCTTTGCTAAACAGAGGGGCATAAAGGCTGTGTTGATTTGTTTTGGTTTTTTTACAGATTCATAGGCAATCTTTTTTTCTGAATCTTAAAACTACAACAACATAGCCTATTTAAGGATAAGTGATTTTTTTTTGCTGAATCGCATTTTAAATAAACCTACCCAAAAAAATCAAGTTGCGTGGTGGCACGGTCCATTTGATCACAGACTTCATGGGTCAGCTGAACCAGGGTACCCAAATGAGTTAAGAACTGACTGAATGTATCATAAACAATGAAGTGACACAAAGCCAGTGAGCACTTGATGATGATCCGATAATATGGCCACACCCTGATACTGCCCGCGGCGTTTGTACACGCGTGTCCGCAATCGAGATGCACCTTTGAGGATAATCCCCCGGGGTTTCGTGAATGCTTGTGCGTGGTCTCGAGTGGGAGGGATCATCCATCACCACCTGCCATGCTATGGTATGGTAGGGGAAAGTACCTCATTACAAACTCCAGACACTTCTCATGAATGTCCTTCTGCTACCAGCCTTGACACAGCCCCAGTACCACCAGAAGCCTTATGTTTTGGCTAGGGGATTAAAATAGCCCAATGTAAAACTGTAAACCCTTACTCACCTGTATAGAAGTTGATCTTGCACCACACCTCGCCCACCCACCCAGATACCAAACATCCCATATGCTTTAGTCAGCTTTTGCTTAATGTAAATAAACATAAATAAACATTCTATCTATCTATCTATCTATCTATCTATCTATCTATCTATCTATCTATCTATCTATCTATCTATCTATCTGTCTATCTATCTATCTATCATCTATCTATCTATCTATCTATCTATCTATCTATCTATCTATCTATCTATCTATCTATCTATCTATCTATCTATCTATCACTCATCTATCTATCATCTGTCTGTCTGTCTGTCTGTCTATCTATCTATCTATCTATCATCTATCTATCATCTGTCTGTCTGTCTGTCTGTCTATCTAT
>OMKK01020259.1:1145-11958 GCA_900302305.1 Polymixia japonica
CCCCCCAATCCCCCCCCCACCCCTCTGCACACTCTGCTCATTTCTCTCCATTGTTCTCCACTGTGCTAAAACCCAACCAAATGCAGAGGATGAGAGGCCGGCTCTCCTCCAAGAAAGTGCCTACGTAAATTTACTATGGAAAAAGTATCAATAAATTGTACTTACGTTTGTCTATGTCTACTTTTGCTATGATGTAAAAATGCAGGTTTGTTCCAAACAAAAATCATTCCTAGTCATTCCTAAATGTAGTAGAAGTTTGATTTATAAGCTAGGTTTCATGCCAGCAAACGGAGTCGGAAAAAACCCTTTGTGGTACTACAAGTTCTCAGGACAGCTGTGCATTAACGTATGAGCGAAAGATTTATAGAAGCTCATCTAGGCCGTAGATATTCAACTTAGAATCTCAGACGAAGCGCTCAAAAAATGCGAGGCTTCACTTCACTCTCTCCTGAATCTCTCATCGGTATATTTATCATCTATCTCTCTGGCACACCGCCAGTCCTCAAGGCAGACGGCAGCGCAGAGCAAAGAATAGGGATAAGGGTTCTCACCGAGCCAGGTGGAGCGAGCCACTTCAACTTGATGTCTCCGTTGACGTTGGTGGTTCTGCAGGTGAGGGAGAGCCTCTGGCCCTGCGTTAGAATCACCCTTTTGGGCGCTTGCAACTCGATCACAGGAGGGGCGTCGGGGACTTTATGCAAAGGAAGCCAAGACCGAATGATTAGGCTCGTCAATCTCTGTACAGCAGAGTACTGTACGCTAGCGCACACACACACACACATACGCGCGCGCGCCCGTGCACACTTACCTGGTCTCACTGTCAGATCGTAGCGATGCGATTTGACGTAGGCGTCCCCCAGTCTGCCCGTGCAGACATAGCAGCCCTCGTACGCTTTTACTGAGTTGTGGATAACGATGCCTTTTTCCAGGCTGCCGGTATACTGGAGGCCAGAGGCCAGGGATCCGCCATGACATGTCTCCAGGCGCAGGTTGTCCAGGCCTGGATCTGTTGCCAGGCACGGAATGGAAGCAGTGTCTCCCACACGAGCCAGGATGTTGAACACCATTGATTTTCTAAAGGCATTGTCAGGATCTGGCGAAAATTGAATCTAACATCAAAGGTGGTATGTCACTCGGCTTTAAATACTGTATATCAATAAACATGTACTGTCGCTGTATCTGTGAAATGAATGATTATCACCTTAAAAGTGTTTATCAGCCTTAAGGATGATGAATGATCTCTTTCGAATGGCATAGCAATCCTATGAAAAAAGGGCTGAACTACCTGAAACCCTTTACGCTCTCTTTCACATGCACACAAACTAAAACACTAGGCTAGGAATTGATGTGGTTCAACCAGTGTTGTTTTGCTATGAAAAGATGCTAGCCTGCAGTTATGGCATTAAGCCAAGGAGATCTGAAGGCACAGAGAAAAAACAAATTCTCATGCGATCAGTACATACCTATCCACTGAACCTGTCTGGAACACATTTATGAGCGCCTTCATGTACAAACACCTACGCACAGTGCCCCTGTCATTACAACTACCTGCAGTATAACTGTCAGAGAAATTTCAACAGGCCTCTGCTGCTCTCTCCGCTTATAACATCCGTCTTACTGTTTGTATTTCAATTCTCTCTCTCTCTCTCTCATGCACACACACATACACACACACACGCATGCATATATCATATGCATATACTGCACACAAATATTAAACACACGTCCACCCAGGTAGAGTGTCTCTTAAAGGCATGAGTAGGATTTTTGTCAGTTGAGGTTTGTAAACACAACTCAACGAAGCACAGAAGCACCCGCTGCCCAAAGGTCGACGCCCAGAAACGTCCCAAACACAGCAAAATAATAAAATACAGGCAGAGGGGCAGGGTCATTGCAGATACAGACACCGCCACACGCACTTCTAGTGGGTCATAAGTGACGATTAAGAGGGATTATTTTTGTATGAGTCCATACATTGTTTTTTAGGAAAATCCTACTCATTATACCTTTAAACACACAGGTGATGAACTACCTTTCACATAAACGTAGATGGAGGTTTTCTCCCCCGAGCTCTCCTCCAGGCAGATGTAGCGGCCCATGTGGACAGGTTGTGCCCTGGGGATGCGCAGGACAGACACCCCAACGCTCCTCTCCTCCCCCCGCACCTTTAGCCGGTCTTCCCGCTGCCAGTGCACCAGCTGTTCACCCTGACAGCGCAGGGTGAGGGGCGCGTTGAGCTGGGCGACAAGGTGGGGGTCGCCGGGGATGATTGCGGGCCTTGTGTCGCCTGTGACGTAGTTAAGACATGTTGTGACAAAATGGCCGACAGGGATTTTATTGTATAGCACAACATAGCTTAAACCCGGTCAAGACCATATGAATTATTAGAAGGGTTTCAATAAGTTCTGCTCTTTATTTGCTTTTTGACCACATAATAATGAAGACTACTACTGTTCAAAGACCGCTCAGAGAGTACTGAAAAATGTGTTTCCAGCTTTGATGAGATATTTTTTGAATGTTTTGAAATGAGAAGAGGGGTTGGAAACACCACCAAACACAAATCACTTTCAAACATCTGTTAGAGAACTCTAAACTGTCACAGTGAGACATGTTTCCTTCCAAAGGATCTAAATAGCGGTATAATGTTACTCTGTAGAACCAACACTGAATGATATCCTTCATTTTCCTGCTCATCATTGTAAGGCTGAAGTATGTTAGGGCCTTAAATCCAGACAAACTTCCTGATGCAGTGTGACACTTACAAGGAAGCAGCATCATCAATTCATATTACAGGAAGGTAATACGGATCGCTTTAGATAGCACCCGGAAGGCACTCCTGTAAATGTAAATCGACTTCCCACTAGGAATTCTAGGCCTGTTGCCCCTTTTCCCCCCGGACTAGCAGCGCACCTGACTACCCCACCCGCTGGGGGGATCTAGGTGGAGAAAGCGAGTGTGTCATGCTTTCCCCTCCAAAAGGAAGGAAAGGTGCCTGGAAATGATGTCCCTGAGCTCAAATACTCCAGTAGAGCCCTGATGATGTGCTGGGAAACCTCCAGCTGTAAACATGTGGAACTGTCTGATTGTGAAATAGGACGTTGCTTAAAAGGAGTACGCTTGCTCAACAACCCTTCCCTTGATAAATGAAGGTATAAAACTTAACATTTGGCATAAACGTTAGATCAACACTATGCAAAAAAAACAAAACCTAGGACAATCTTGAATTGAAAAATGTGTGATAACTTCCTAACGTTGGTTCCATCAATTGCAAAGAGCTTAAATGCAATGAATTCGGTTTAAAAAACACAAAAGAGAAAGACTATTTCGAGAATATATTTCGTCACTTATGATAGTTTGCAGAGCCTCTGCAGTATGCTTAAATCTTTGTCTAACCAGTGTGGAATTTAACATAAACATGGGCCTATGCAGACAGGAGGGAAGTAAAAAGATCATAGGGTTTACCAATTGCGTCAGCATATTTACTTTTTTTTTTCTTCATCATTTTAAATGAACACAGGCTAACTGTTGAAAGAGCAGTACCCTCAACTAGGGTATTATATACATAACAGGTTTGAGGCAAACTTCATGCTGTGCCTTAGCTGCACATGCCACATGACAAGTAACTCTTTGCACATAGCCTACAGATGTAGCAGACCAACAACTTCCATGAATCACCAAATAAACCGAAAAATGAATATCCACCACCTGGTCCATCGGAACCATGGGGTCAAAATCAACCAGACCGAGCTCAGGGATTCCCAATTGGAGCAGAGGTTGACTGCTTGGTTCAACTAAATAGTGGCTTTGTTTGTTATGATACCTTAATCCTGAAGCTGCCTGGTTCAAAGTGATAAATTATGATGGTCTTTATGGAGAAAACGTATTATAGTGGTCTTACTTTATCATAAGTGTAGAATAATAAGTGACTATTTACAATAAATAGAACAGGTAGGCTATACCCTGTAAAGTTCCCTAACATTCAAACTCAAGTAAAACAAACGTAAACGTAAAAGCAAAGTAGAAGTAGGCTACCGCGAGTAAACTAGAAATACATTTTAGTAAAGTAAAGCGAAATGCACTAAAATAGCAATTAGGTGTTTTTTCTGCCCGGGAATCTAGTTAGGTTGTAGTGTTAACGCAAAGCCACAAAAAAAACATTGTGTGTTAAAAAATTCCATCTTATGAGTTCCCAAATAGGGCTAAATTGTTCATTGTTCAAATATTGCAAAAACGTGTATCACAAAAATTAGTGCTAATCGCTAATCGTGATAAGGTACTATGCAAAAAAGCTTTAAACAAAGCAGCTGCTTATTTGCATGTTTCCAAGGAATTTTCATTATTTCCGCAATGACAGTTGGTTTATTGCATCTGGAAGAGCGCAGCTCTGGAACTCCAGGAAAACAGAGACTGTGTCCAACGCAGCTGAGATAAACAGGATTAAAAAAAAAGACGCGTCTTAGTCGGATGGCGCAAAACTATACACCCTAATATCCTTGAAACCGACTAGACTATCGTTTACTCCATTGTTTGATTACTTTTTGCGAATGCTGGTCTGCGCTCTCCTCAGTATGAAAATTAATTATTGAGAGGAGCGCAACTTGGCATCCAGCGCACAAATATCCAATTTCGTCATTAGGTTTCAGAGACTTGGGGTTGACGGTTCTATAGGCTGGGTATTTGGATAATTACGCAAAAGTTCTGTCGATAGCAGGATCGTGGAAAAACTTCAACGTCAAATGTAAGCCAGGCGGTTTACAAAATTAATAAACTATAACAATCGTTAGCCTTGCCATACCTTCAAAACAACACATTATCTGGCTGCATTATCCTCTTCACCAGCGACAACCGACCACAGTTCAATCAACAATTGGTGAGACAAAGTTAAAATAAGTAAAAAAAAAGTTGCCTTTGTCAATTGATTAACCAAAGTGTTGATATTTGTCTTACCTGGATGGAAGGTTAACTGTAAAATGACAGAAAACAGTATCCAGTGGTATTCCATAGTTATAATTCCATCTGTCTGGCTGAAAGGTTAGCCTGTGCCTGTGTGTTTGAGGTACCTCTCCTTGCTTGCGGAGTGCTGGGAAGTTAACTGAGCGCTATGATACAGGCGCACTGGCACGTCTTTAAAGGCAGTGATGCTAGACTACAGCCTGCAATAGTAGCCTATCCCCAAACATGCTGTTCTTCTGGAGCACGCCAGGGGGTTGTTGGAGAGTAGTCAAGTATCGCTGGGACTGGCGTCAACAACGTGCTCATAGCAGGCTGCAGAGCAACAAAGGAGCATATTACATTCACGAATCACATTGAAGGCTGTATACATGCCTGTAGGCCTATTTCTCGACAAGAACCCCGAGATTATAGGCATGCCGAGTAATAAAATTAATATGTGATAAGAAAGCACTAAAAATATCTGTGATATTTTCCTTTTTTTGTAGAGCATGCCCTTTTTTACACGATGTACTCACAAATGCATTATATCAACCATAGTGACTACAATGACTGTGCATTATTCAGTACTGTAAACACTTAGGATTTATTTTAGCTTAGATGCTGGGCTTTTAGTACAAATTCTCCTGTAACAGATACTTAAAACATGCCTGGAGAAAAGGGTAGGTATACTACTTATTACATGCACTCAAGACACTGGTGTGCAATCCAGACTGAAAAACAGTTTATGTAATCAGTCAGCTCAGAGGAGAAGTCTCAGTTAACTAACCTCTCAGTTAGTGCCTCTGCAGAACTGAATATATCATTTTTGTTTGGCCTTCCTTCTCTTTTTTCTTTGTATTTGCAAAAAAAAAACCTCAGGGCGCACCTGAGCTCACTCGGAGGCTGGTTGAAAATGACAGTCATAATAAGGAAGCATAATCCTTTGTAACTTGCTCCCCCTTGAGACGAGACAAGACATTATTTGACAACACCTGCACGTACTCACAGTCGCATAGGTGGCCTCGCCCCTTTTTTATGGGTGACAACCAAACATAAACAGAAAGATAACATTCACCATGTTGATTTCCAGAGATTATCCCACATATACATCAGTACCCAAAGATATATGAGATACAGTATACTTTGACTCACTTCTGTCAAGGCCGAGATACTTTAGGATAGTAAGGTTCAGTTGCTTTAAAAGGAAACAGACATTTTGGTTCTATGTACTGAGAAACATATCCTTTTGAAGTGACATTTTTGGTGGATAAAATCTTTTCCTGGAAACTCTCCTGCAGGATTCCTTTACATATGTGATTGTGTATGTTTAACATTTTTATGATATTTCATGTTCAATATGATTATGCATTTTGAATATTGCATTTTTCCACTTATAGACAGGAGTCCCCGTTGCATAATGTGGAGCCACAAGAAAATTGAACGTATCTTGTGAACCAAATGAATTGGCACATCAAACTCAACACAGGGGCTGGTCTGTGTGTGGGCTTCTTTTTTATGTATTCATTATTTTTATAAGAATAGCTGACTGGTTGGGTAAGGGGCTTATGTACTGTAAAACATCCTGATCAGATTTTTAACAAATATGCCACACCTTACTCAAAATATGCCCAAGGCTGAAATACATTTATTCAGCCATTAATATCTTCCAGAATAAACTGAGTACACTTGAGTACAACAGACCCTCTCAAATGGCTCAAACACTGAAACCAGATCGTCAATTTAACTACCTCAAAACATTAACTCCTGTCAAAGACCCATAAATTATCACTCATTGATTTTGTCATTTACATAAATGACCTTTAGCATGAGAGAAAATTATGTTTGTCTGATGAGCATGTGTTTGGAAGAGCTAATGCTTCATTTTGTAGTCACAAAATTCACAAAGATCCACTTAACTTCTGGAAATATTGTGTTTCAGCTGTTCCTTAGTTATTATTGTCAGTATTTAGAGAATATCCTTCTGTGATAATACTTTTAAGTAGAATCCAGTGACTGATCGAGAAAGGAGGAAGCGTGACACTTGGACAGGTGTAAAATAAAGATAAAATTCAATGAAATAATTATCTTGATATTGTCATTTGCATCGTCCAAACCTTATTTATGAACGTGAACAACTACAGTATGTCCAGCAGCTAGAAACCAAGGCTATCTGTGGTATCACACCAATGTATGTGTCACACCAAGGTTTTTCTGAACTTTTGAATAGAATTGAGATTCACTGTATAGTAAGGACATCAGTTAAGGGCTGTAAAATGCACTTTAATTCACAGAAAATCATCCAGTCACCCTGCACCCTATTTATTTTCTGAATTCACTCTCTACATAGCTGTAATATAGTCGGGAATGGAATATATTCTGTCACGGTTTGGGGAGGTGGGTAAGGGGTAGGACCCAAATGCAGATAGAGACAGGGGTTCGGAGATCAGATGGCTGAACAGCCAATTTATTGACAGACAGGAACTGAACAAGAATCTCCCACACAGGAGACAAGACAGGGATAACTGGAACGCCGAAACACACCGAGACTCCACACTGAGCCTCAGGAGTTTCTGGGACAAACTGCAACACTAACAACAAACAAGGCAAGACTCAAGACACACACAAGGCTAAACATAACACTGAACATGGCACAAGGAACTAAGACTAATTATTAATAAACAAGGCAAGATTCAAGACACACACAAAGGCTAAACATACCAACAACACAACCAGAACATGCAACTGAACCTGACTACACTGAACACAGGACAGAACAAGACCACACCATCAACAGGAATAACCCAAACTAACAAGAAACACTAGAACATACAACACAGCTCACAGAAGACCAAACAGGGAAATCAAACCAACATATCACAGAACATACCATATCACGAAAGACAACCCACATACCTGTAACAATGACCCAACAAGACAGACTGGGGAGGACAAGACTAAATACACTGGGGAGGTGATTACAATGAGACACACCTGGGAGGACTCAGGACTGGACAGGGAAACAAGACAGGACTACAAAACCTAGACACAGACAAGACAAGCCAAGGAACACCAAAACCAAACCAACCAAGAGCCACGCAGGGCAAAACCAGGAAATGAAACAATAAACACAAGAACACAAGAAACCAAGACAAACCCCAGCCGCTACGGCTGGGTCCTGACATATTCTGGCTATGGGAGACAGTACATGTTCACAAATACAGTCTGAACATTAGCAAGACGAATATCATTTAACAATGTTTTGTCTATTTTATGTTTCACATCTAAAGATTTCCCTTTAAATCTCAAATACTTTTGATGCTTTGGCCATATTGCCCTTTCCCTCATAATAGGCCCATCAGTAACAGTAACAGTAACATCAACTGCGACATGGGTAATATAATAGCACTATTCAATAAGGAAAATGGACAGTGAGGAGGATCAGGGTCAGGTTAGGGTACCGAGGCTTGTTATAACTTGTACATGTGATTTAGTCAACAACCCCTAAGGAATCTTCCACTCCGTATCAGAGGCTCCGATAGCACAACAACTTGCCTTTGTTCTGCCAGAATCCACCAACACGTGTAAACAGTATCAAATGTTTTTTTAAACATCCTGAGTCTGAGATGAACGAGATGGGCAGAACAGGCTTCACAGTCGGCGTGCAGGATCATATGAACACCCATGGCAGACGTACCAGACAGCAGTATTATCAGGCATCTTTTAGATTTTTTTATTGGCTAGGTTGTAAATAATTATGAGACCTCCAGCGCTTCATGTCAGCAAGGCGTTCTTTTGCTGGTAACCTCCTGATGGGGCCACTTCAAGGGCCTTCATGGTTCCCAGAACCCAATCTTGAGAGCCACTGCTTTGACAGACTTCAGGGACACTGTAATAAAAAAATGAGAACATATCACTTGTAGTACTCTGCCCTGTGAATTGTCCACTTGGCATTTCCTTCAATTTTATACATATGTCATGACCTCATTGCCATCACTGCCAAACAGAATGCCTTGTTTGTAACCTGCCATAAAGCTATCAGCACGGCCTTAACGGCCCGCAATTAACATGTCTGAGACTCACGAGAGAGGAAGTGCCAGATCTGACACTTCTATACCAGAATATTGTCTGTATTCCATAACTACAGTGTGTTAATGTGTGTGGGGGTCCATCTGTCAGGGATATATCACCCAACACACATCAGATCTACTTTCCCAAGGAAGAGGTTCATGTTAGTGGGAATTTATACGGTTAGATATGAGTGGAAATTTGTTTTTTAAAGAGGAACTTCCGTGTTAGCTAGATGTTTTATTGTGGCGTGGATGGTTTGACGTTTTGCTTGAAAAGTTGCAAGTTGCTTGAAAATGAACAGGAACCATGAAATTATAGCATTTATTGGCTCTTTTGTTTTTGTTTTAAATTCCTTGGGACCACACAGGTGAAAAGAAGCTTGTAAAAGTAACTTTCAGAAGTGCCCCTGCCTACAGGCCCTGTCTGGCTGTACCAATATTGACACAGTGCATACAGCATAATAGTCTACAAATATACTGTAAATACAGCAACCCATCGATTTTCTTTTGATGTATTACAGCTTACAATCAAACCTGCAGTGTAAGAGGTTTATGTATATGATCTCCAAGTGGTGAATTACTCTTTTACAACATTTAAAACCTGGTTTAAGAGATAGTAACCAGTTCCCCTGGAACCGCTACGGACCCCAATCGGTCCGTCTTCAAACCACAACCCTGTCACCTCTCTAATCCGTCCCACACTATGTTTCTGAACATTAGGTAGCAAAATACTGTTGGTAAAGATGTGGTAAAGATCTATGCGGCATTCAAGCTGGATTAGATCCAAAAATCAAATGCATGAGAGAACGGGGGGTGTGTTTGTTACAGTTGTGTGGATCACAGAGAGATTAGGAGCTGTTTAGCTGGTTCGACACACACACACACACACACACACACACATACAAACTGAGAAAAAAAATATCACTTTCCCCCCTTTTACTCACTTTTTATATAAGATGAACCTCAAGTAACTTGTATCCACATTTTCATACACTTGCAGTTTCATCATCGCATAAGGTCACATGACCTGGGAAGTAATGGAAGAAGCAAGAAGCCATTTGAATGCCTAAAAGTCGTTTAATGTAGCTATTCACAGTGGTTTTCCAGTCAGGCTCTGTTTATCTGTGAGTGATGAGCAAATTTAACATTTTTATAAAGAGGCCCAAACAATTTTATGGACTTTTCACACTGGGATTATTCATTAAACCCAAACCACAAGGGTTGATTTGGGTGATTACTGAACTGTAAAAATACAATTTTAAAACAAAAAATGTAAAAGAGACAAGGTTTAGGTAATTCACAACAACTATTTTCTTCCATTTCTTTGATGGACAATATTTTACCACACTAATAACTAAGTTCCACAAACACATTTGATAACTTATATTTCCGGTCATAGCGAAACAACCGGCAGTTCTCCAGCTGTTAACATTTCAGAAACCCTTTAGATACTAAACTATGGTATAGTGTTTACTGTACGGAGACAGAGGTTTTTAACCCTTAACTAGTCAAGTTGACAAAGAATACAAAGTATCTAGAACAATGTCCTGGAGGGAGTACACAGTTGCGTGAGAGAGATAAGTCTGTGGTAAATATGTCAGGCAAGAGGCAGTTCTGGTGTTCCACTTGAAGGTAACATATAGCAAAACATATTCCATGTAGGGGACACTTTTATCCAACGGGTCCCACAACACCTCAAGTTTATGCATTTTCAGCACTGGGTGCCCCGGTTGGAGACGAACCCTGCCGCTGCTAGTGCAACGTTCTACCCATTCCCATCGAACTGTGTACTGCAGGACAAGGAGTTGACCGGG
>OMKK01020334.1:1590-14290 GCA_900302305.1 Polymixia japonica
TCTCACGCACATACACACACACGCACACTCGCACACACACACACACACACACACACACACACACACACACACACACACACACACACACACAAGCACGCACTAACACACTCTCTCACTCTGTGTGACAGGCCATGGTGCTAGAGATGGCGCCTGACATTCTGAACAGTAAAAGGCTTAAGGTGGAGAGTGTGGTGTGTGTGTGTGTGTGTGTGTGTCCAAGTAAGAGTGAAGGAACTCACAACTCTTGCCTGCATCTCAACTGAGGAGAGTCGTCACACACAGAACCACAATACATTGATCCCCATCTTTGATTGTCGCTAATGTTTTATTGTCTTTACTGTTCTGTTTGACCATTTGCCAACGCTTTAACAATAATTACGATAATAGGATATGAGGTCAATAAGATGTTAATTAGTGCTAAGTGGGAATTAGATTAGGATTTTTGCTCATTTGAGAAGCAGGTCCAGTTAACCAGATTAGGGCTGTGTGGATTATGGACCGGCTCCTGGTTTTGCCAGCATGAGGAGGGAACAGCGGGGGGTCAGAGAGGGAAAGGCCAGCTAACACGTTGACCTCTAGTCACAACCACTATTGCCAGGACACACCACATCCCATTGGCTACTAGACTGGTAAAGGGAAAAGTATGTGGACATCCTATTGCCTAGAAAATGCTAAATGGACTGCTCTGTCTACAGGCCTCACATTCATCCATTCACACACACATTCATACACTGATGACAGAGGCTGCCATGCAAGGTGCCAACCTGCTCACCAGGAGCGGTTAGGGGTTCAGTGTCTTGCTCAAGGACACTTCGACACGCTCTCTGGAGAAGCCGGGGATCAAACCAGGAACCTTCCAATTACTAGATGGCCCGCTCTACCTCATGCCGCCCCATAGTCCATATCTCTCTTTAAAATGCTTTGAAACCACAACCTGAAATACTGATAAGTCCCTCTTTCCTTCCTTCCCCAGATCCCCCTGGCTGCCCCCAGAATCCCAGGATCACTGACACCACCAAGTCCTCTGTGTCTCTGGCCTGGAGTCCTCCAGATGAGGAGGGTGATGCCCGGGTGGACGGCTACCTGATCGAGATGCAGAAGGTGGGCACCATGGCCTGGCTTAAGTGCAACACCACGCCTTCTCTGATCTGCGAATACACCCTAACCAAGATGCCCCAAGGAGAGGAGTTCAAGTTCCGTGTGATGGCCTGCAACGCCGGAGGCTCTGGAGAGCCTGCTGAAGTGCCAGGAACCGTCACTGTTACTGAGATGCTTGGTAAGGACAGTAACTAGGTCTATATACACACTTATATGTTTAAGAAAAGGAGAAACATATTTACATTCTAGGCATTTAATCTGTCACTCTTATGTGTACAACTTTCATGTGTACAACAGTAGAATAGGTTCCTACATCACAAATATCACAAGCAATAAATAATATAGACTACAATATGGACTGCAAGATAATTTAAACAGTTACAGCATTAAGCAGTAGGCTGCTTTATGAAAAACAATATTGTATCTGAAATAAAGCTCATTCTCTTACCCTCACTGTGTCCTCTAGAATCTCCTGATTACGACCTGGAGCTGAAATACAAGGATGTGTATGTGGTGAGGCAGGGAGGAGTAGTGAGACTCTCTGTTCCCATCAAGGGTAAACCACACCCTACCTGCAAGTGGTCCAAGGACAGTGGCACTATCTCAGAAAAAGCCATGATTGCCTCCACTGAGGACACTAGCGAGCTGGTTATCAAGGGAGCTGAGAGGAGTGACTCTGGCGTGTATGACCTCCTCCTGGAGAACAAGGTGGGCAAGAAGAAGGCCCAGATCAAAGTCAAGGTCATTGGCCGCCCCAGTGCTCCTGAGGGACCAATGATCTTCGAGGAAATCCAGGCCAACTCCGTAAAGGTATGTTGGAAGGCCCCCACCAACAATGGTGGCTCAGAGATCTTGGGCTACATTGTGGAGAGGCGTGAGGCAGCCAGGAATGCCTGGTACACTGTGGACTCCAGAGTGACGGACACCCAGCTGGTGGTCAAGGGCCTGCAGGAGGGAACCGAGTACCATTTCAAGGTCACTGCCGAGAACTCCTTTGGTATCAGCGGTTCTCTGAAGTCAGAGCAGCCACTGGTGCCCAAGACTCCTCTGTGTGAGTACTCAACCTCCCTGTCGATTTGGGAATATATCACCACAATGTTGAATTAATATTAAGTTCAATCACTGTTTTTTCTATTTTTTAACGCATGCACATGAACATTTTATTTAATTTAAATGACATTATTTCGTGATTATTAAATCATTTAATAATGAAACACATGAGACTTTATATTAATCTCCACATGACTTTAACCAGGTGCCCCAGAGCCTTCAAGCACTCCACCAGAGATAATGGATGTCACCAAGAGCTCTGTGGCCCTAGCCTGGTCCAGACCCAAGGACGACGGTGGTTCTGCCATCACCGGCTACTTCATCCAGTACAAGGAAGTGTCGGCTGAAACATGGTCCCGCCACCAGACTAAGATCACATCCACCATGTTCACTCTGCCTGGACTCACCCCTGACACAGAGTACCAGTTCTGTGTTGTTGCTGTTAACGACATCGGTGAGAGTGAGGCCGGACCTGCTTCTGACCCTGTCACATGCAAGGATCCATTCGGTGAGTTTTCAATAATGATAAACATCATTTATACACTTTTAAAAACAGGGTAATGAAATCCTTCACAGAGAATAAAACACTAATAAATGATAGCCAATGATTAATAATGAAAACAGTCAGACATACATTTTAAACCTTCAGGCTTATTAAAAGGTTTAGAAACAACAAAGCCTCTTTAAATTAAACTGAATTGTTTAATTAATTTCATTCAGACAAACCAAGCCAGCCAGGGGAGATCGACACAGTGAATGTGATGAACAACTTCATCACCATCCGCTGGCAGGCTCCAGAGTGCGACGGTGGAAAGGAGGTCCTGGGATACTGGGTGGAGTACAGGAAGTCTGCTGAGAGCACCTGGAAGAAGTGCAACAAGGAGAGGCTGAAGAACAAGGAGTTCACCATGCCTGGACTGGCTGAGGCCACTGAGTACGAGTTCAGAGTATTCGCTGAGAACGAGACTGGAATCAGCAGACCTCGCAGGACTGCCACTTGCATCAAGACCAAATTGAGTGGTGTGTAAACTGGAATATTCATACTAGTAAAGAGCAGATATAATGTCAGACGTGTGTTATAGCACACATCTGTTATAGTGTATTATATGACAGCTACATGTAGGCGTGAAATGGAAATGTGAAATGGTTTCTCCTTTTACTCTCTGAAACCCGTCTCTGTATGAGTGAATGAGAACTATACAAGATAATAAAATGAGATTGTTTGGTAATAGAGCCTTGTTTTGCACTTACAGTCGAAACCAAACCAAGCCTGAGGAAGGAAATGGATGAGGTGACCGCTAAGCTCGGCCAGCCTGCCATCATGAAGTGCCAGATTATTGGCAGACCCGTTCCTGAGCTCAAATGGTACCATGCTGGCAAGGAGGTTGTTGAATCCCGCAAGTACGAGATGAGTTCTGATGGCCGCAACCACTCCCTGTCCATCATGACGGACCAGCAGGAGGACGAGGGAGAGTACACCTGCAAGGGCCTCAATGATGCCGGAGAGGCTGAGACCACCGGCACTCTGGTGCTGGAGGCTGCTCCCCAGTTCCACCCCGACTACCCACTGAAGGACACCTACTACGCCGGCCTGGGAACCACCCTGCGCATTCATGCTGTTTATATTGGCCGCCCAGAGCCCAAGATCATGTGGCTCCACGAGGCCAAGACCCTGGAAAACACAGAGGACATCAGCATCGAGACCACCGAGCACTACACACACCTGATCATCAAGAACGTGCAGCGCAGAGTCCATGGAGGAAAATACAGAATCAGACTGCACAACCACTTCGGCAGGGCTGACACCGCATTCAATGTTGAAATATATGGTATGGTGATATACATTTATATGATGAGCGTTTAAGATAATGCTCTTCAAATGGGCACAGCAGTTGAATAAGCTTTAATCTTAATATATTTAAAGGATAAATCTGGTCATTTTCGACCTGGACCTCATCTCCCTATCTTGGTCAGTTCTGACCAAAATTGTATCAATTGGTTCATCAAATAACCATCGTACAATATTTTTGAGCTACATCAATACCATCAGTATTTATTAATTGTAAATAGACTAGTTGTTTTGCCACTTTGTCAGCATGGTAAGTACAGACTTCATGAGTAATATCTCATGTCACTGTTTCCAGACAAACCTGACATGCCCCAGGGTCCCATCGTCCTGGACGCCCTGCTCAAGAACTCTGTCATCATCAGCTGGAAAGCTCCCAAGGACAACGGAGGCTCCATGATCACCAACTACATTGTGGAGAAGCGTGAGGACCAGGAGGGTGCTCAGTGGGAGCTGGTGTCATCATCCATCAACGGTATATCCTGCCGTGTTCCCAACCTGATCGACAGTGCCGGATACTACTTCCGCGTGTATGCTCAGAATCGCTACGGCAACAGTGAGCCACTGGAGCTCGCGGCACCTATCCTCATCAAGAGCCAACTGGGTGAGTTCAGTCAGAAAATATTACAATATGACATAATATGATGTCAAATATAGCATGTTATAATGTTGATATAATTAAGAGTAATGTACTATAAAAAATACAATTCCTTGCTTACTGACATATACTCATTCAGCAAGTGAAAAACTACTAGAAACAGTCATCATTTCTAATTCATCTCTCCTCCATCAACAGAGAAACCATCCCCACCTCTGTCACCTGTTGTCTCTGGAATTACCAAGGACTCCTGTGTGGTGTCCTGGAAGCCTCCAGTCAGTGATGGTGGATCCAAGATCAAGAGCTATTGCCTTGAGAAGAAGGACAAGAAGGGTGAATGGAGTCTAGTGACCACCGATGAGATCAAACAGACCGTGTTCTCTGTCAAGCACCTCACCGAGGGCACAGAATACATGTTCCGTGTGAAGTGTGAGAACCTCGGAGGACAGAGCGACTACAGCGAGGAGACCGCTCCCATAGTTCCTACCACAGCTGTCAAGGTCTATGCTCCAGCTTTCAAGGAGGAATTGAGGAACATGAGCGTCAAATACAAGAGCAATGCTACCCTGGTCTGCAAGATCACAGGACAACCCAAGCCTGTGATCAAATGGTTCAGACGAGGAAAGGAGATCCACTCCGACGGAAAGAAGATCAAGATCCAGGAATTCAAGGGAGGCTACCACCAGCTGGTCATTACAGAAGCTGATGAGGAAGACTCCACTGTATACCAGATCAGAGCCACCAACCAGGGAGGCTCCATCTGTGCTACAATCTCTCTGGATGTTGAGGGTAAGCTAACGCAGCTGTACTACTAAAATACCACAGTTACTTTCAAAACAATATTGTAATTTCAGTGGCAAATGTCAAGGCAGGAGACTAAACCTTTTCACATTATTAATGTTACAGTTATTGTAAAAGCATATCTGTAACTGTTTATTATACCGCTGAGCTTTGCAACAACATATGGAAGCCCAGAAACCAATAAAACATGCTATACAGGTTAACTAATACATTATTTTACTTATTTCTAGTTCCTGCCAAGATTCACCTGCCAAAGAACTTGAAGGACAAGGAAGCCATCCCTGCCCTGCGTGGAGAGATGGTCAATATCAAGATTCCCTTCAGTGGAAAACCAGACCCTGTCATCACATGGCAGAAGGGACAGGACCTCATCGACAGCAACGGCTACTACCAGGTCATTGTCACAAGATCATTCACTTCGCTGGTCTTCCCCAACGGAGTGGAGAAGAAGGATGCTGGTTTCTACATTGTCTGTGCCAAGAATAGATTTGGCATTGACCAACAGACACTTGAGCTGGATGTAGCTGATGTGCCTGATCCTCCACGTGGCATCAAAGCCAGCGATGTCTCCAGAGACTCAGTCACACTCAGCTGGGTAGCCCCAGCCAATGATGGTGGTAGCAGGGTTACCAACTATATCATAGAGAAGTGCCCCACCACTTCAGAGAGATGGGAGCGCGTTGCCCAGGCCCGTGACACCCACTACACTGTTATCAACCTGTTTGGAGGAACCAGCTACCAGTTCAGAGTCATCGCTGAGAACAAGTTTGGACAGAGTGCTCCATCTGAGACCAGTGGCCCTGTCATGACCAAAGAGGACAAATCCAGAGTCCTGCTGTATGACAGGGAGGTAGATGATACTGGCCGTGTCCCCAAGGGCAAGGCTCAACACTCCAGCGCCAACAATATGCACAACAAGTATGCAATTGCAGAGGAGCTGGGCAGGGGACAGTTTGGTATTGTCCATCGCTGTGTTGATACCAGCTCTGAGAGGACCTATATGGCTAAATTTATTAAAGTGAGGGGTGCAGATCAAGCCATTGTCAAGAAAGAAATTGCAACACTGAATATTGCCAAACACACTAACTTCCTCCTCCTCCATGAGTCCTTCGACAGCCCCGAGGACCTAGTGATGATCTATGACTTTATCTCTGGTGTTGACATCTTTGAGCACCTAAACACAGCCGACTTTGAGCTTAACGAACGTGAGATTGTCAACTACATCAGGCAGATCTGCTCGGCTCTGGAGTTCCTGCACGCTGAGAGCTATGGCCACTTTGACATCAGACCTGAGAACATAGTGTACACCACAAGAACCAGCTCAAATGTGAAGATTATTGAGTTGGGCCAGTCCAGACACCTGACTCCTGGAGACCAGATCAAGATTCAGTACACCACAGCTGAGTATGCTGCTCCTGAAATCCATCAGTGTGACATGGTTAGCACTGTGACTGATATGTGGTCAGTCGGTGTCCTTGCCTATGTGCTGCTCTCTGGCCTCAATCCATTCACTGCTGAAACCACCCAGCAGATGATCGACAATATCTCCAATGCAGCCTACAGCTATGATGACGAGAGCTTCAAGCAGGTCAGCGTTGACTCATTAGATTTCACAGATCGTCTGATCACCAAGGAACGCAAGCACCGTATGTCCGCTGCCGAGGCCCTGGAGCATCCTTGGCTGAAAAAGCCTGCAGAGGAACTCAGCACCAGAATGATCCACACCACCAGGCATAAGAGATACTACCAGACCATGGTGAGGAAGGAGTGGAACACCGTCATCGCTGCAGCCCGTGTGGCCAGCGGCGGCTCCATCAGGTCCCAGAGAGGAGTCTTCGTTGCCAAGGTGAAGATTGCTCCATTTGAGCATGGCCCTCTAGCAGGCCAGGTTGGTCATTCAGTTGTGAATGAGGGAGACAATGTCAAGCTCATCTGCAACATTGAGAACTACGACAGCACCACTGAGGTTACATGGTACTGCGGTGTCAGACAACTTGAGGCTGGTGCCAAGTATGAGATTGAATATGAGGATGGCCTGGCTGTAATCACCATCAATAAGGTCACCAGAGCAGATGATGGCACCTACAGATGCAAAATTGTTAATGAGTATGGTGAGGACAGTGCCTATGCCGAGGTCTTTGTCAATGGCGTCAGATCTTACCGTGACTTCTTCACAGCCCGTGTCGTGAAGAAGGTGAAGCGCAGAGTTGACACGGCAAGAATGCTTCAGAAGCCCCCTGAGTTCACCTTGCCTCTGGTCAACCGTACAGCTTATATTGGAGAGGACTTGCGCTTTGGCGTCACCATCACTGTGCACCCTGAGCCTCGTGTCATCTGGCACAAGTCTGGACAGAAGCTCATCCCTGGTTGTGATGACAGGAAATACACTTTCATCAGCGACAAGGGTCTGTACCAGCTGATTATCCGCAACCTTGAGGAGGATGATGATGCCGAGTACAGCGTTGTGGCTCGTAACAGGTACGGCGATGACAGCTGCAAGGCTCGTCTTACCGTTGTCCCTCGCCCCAAACCAGCCGACACCACTCTGAGACCCATGTTCAAGCGTCTGCTTGCTAATGTGGAGTGCAGGGAGGGCCAGAATGTGCGCTTTGAGATCAGAGTGTCTGGCCACCCCCAACTCAAGTGGGAGAAGGATGGTACGCCTTTAGCTTTTGGTCCATCTATTGAGGTTGTCCATGAGGGCCTGGATTACTTCATTCTGCATGTGAGAGACACTCTCCCTGAAGACTCTGGTGTGTACAGAGTTACTGCTACCAACTCTGCCGGATCCGCCAGTTGCCAGGCCACCCTGAAGGTGGAACGTGTCACTCATGTGAAGAAGGAGTATGAGATGAGTGAGAAGGACAGAAAAAAGGCAGCTGAGAAGGAACAAATAGACAAGAAGGTGAGATTGTCTCAGATTCTAGCTGGCACTGATATCCTGCCTCTCCCACCTGTGGCAATGCAAGCCGTCAGGGAAGCAGCCACCATGTTCAAACCTGCCGTGACAACCAAGAAGGGTGAAAAGACAGAGGCTGAGATACAGAAGGAGAAAGAGGAAAGGAAGAAGAGGGCAGATGAGAAGAGGATGCGTATGCCGTATGACGTCCCCACTCCTCGTGTCATTAATCCAGCTGTCCTTGAGGAGGACGTGGAAATCAAAAACTTCAAGCCATTCTCAGACATGAAGTGGTACAAGAAGCTGCGTGACCAGTATGAATTCCCAGAGCCCATGGACAAGATCAAACAGAAGAGGATGAAGCGCATCCGCCTCTCCAGGTGGGAGCAGTTCTATGAGGTGCCTCTGCCTAGAATCAAGGACCAATACAAGCCTAAGTGGCGTATCCCATCCATGACTCAGGATGATCTGGAGACTGTGAGGCCTGCAAGACACCGCACTCCTTCACCTGAGCTGGAGGCCTACCACAGGATCAGGAGGAGGTCTCTGGGTGATCTTTCCGATGAGGAGCTACTGCTGCCTGTGAATGAATACCTATCCATGAAGAGAACTGAGGAGGAAAGGCTTCGCCTGGAGGAGGAGCTGGAGCTTGGCTACTCTGCTTCTCCCCCCAGCCTCAGCCCTGTTCGCTTTGAGCTGTCTGCCCTGCGACCATCATCCCCTAGAAGAGTCTACAGTGATGATGAGGAGGGAGAGGAAGTTCCTAGATATGACTCTTATCGCATCCCATCTAAATATGAGGCTGGCCCAAGCTTTATTGAACTCCGCCAGCGCCACGACAAGGCCACATACAGACCCCCCAGACAGAAGCAGAGAGTCTATGAGGAGAAGGAGGACCAAGAGATGCTGCGCCCACACACAACAACTCAGAGAATCTCCTCTTATAAGAGCGAGCTTAGACGTATCGAGTTTGAGGAGAAGACAAGAGTCTCGAAAAAGGAGACTGTCGCTGTTTCCACTGTCTCTGAGGCCTTTGAATCTGAATATCTGACTTCTGTCGCTTCTACATATATTCCCAAACCAATCAAGAAGCTCCCATCACCTGAGCGGAAGAGATCTCCTACCCCTGGGAGGGCTGCCAAAGCAGATATAACCTTCCCTAAAGTTGACTTCATGTCAAGGTATGAGGAGCGGAAGCAGGCTCTGAAGTCAGAGAGGAAGGTGGAGGTGGTAACTCAGGCTCCTTTCAGCCTGGACCACGCCCCACGTGTCACCATCAGGATGCGCTCTCACCGCGTGCCTTACGGCTCCAACACCAAGTTCACCTTGAACATCCAGGCGAAACCTGAGCCTGAGGTCAAGTGGTTCCACAATGGAAAAGAGATCCAGCAAAGCAGGAAGTACCACATGACCAACCTGAGTGGAGTCCTGACCCTCCAGATCATTGACTGTGTGACTGAGGATGCCGGCACCTACCGTGTGATCTGTAAAAACACTAAGGGAGAGACTTCTGACTATGCCACTCTGGATGTAGCCGGAACAGAATATGGTGCCTTCTCTTCACTCCGTAGGGATGAGGAGCCCCCATCCTCACATCTCCCTGAAATGACCAAGACAGAGGTTTACCATGTCTCTTCCTCTAAGACAACTGTGAAGGAAAGTGTGAAGGAAACAACCACTGAGAAGAAAAAGGACAAGCGTAATCTTCCTGCCAAGATCCTGACCAAACCACAGTCCCTGACTGTGGAAGAGGGAGACCTTGCCAGATTTGAGTGTGATGTTGATGGTGAACCAGCACCTTCCATCACCTGGCTGCATGAAGGAGCTGTTATTGGTTCCTCTGTACGTCACCACATCGTGTCTTCTCAGTACAGCTCCTCCTTCGAGATCTCTGCCGTTGAGATGTCCGATGAAGGCAGCTACACTCTGCTGGTGGAGAACTCTGGAGGGAAGCAGGAGGCTCATTTCAGTTTGACCATCCGCAAGTCTGAATCCAGGGAGAAAGTAGTGGCTCCTCCCAGGGTCACCTCTCCAGAGGCCAAGTCCCCTCTGGCCAAGTCCCCTGAACCAATCACCTCTCCCCAGAGAATCAAGTCCCCTGAGCCAATTAAGTCACCCCAGAGGGTGAAGTCTCCTCCCACAGCCAAGTCTCCTACTCCATCTGAAAGGGAGGGCATGATGTCTCCAATCAAATCACCAAAGAGAGTGATGTCACCACCTCTTCAAAAGAAGCCTTTCTTCTCCACAGTGCTGAGCAATGTTACAGCAGCTTCTGACTCCATTATCAAGCTGACAGTGAAGGTGGCAGGAGAACCCAAACCTGCAATCTCATGGATGAAGGATGGGAAGGTAATGTACTGCAATAGACAAACTCACAATTAATTTTAAATTGCATCTAACAAACATATATTGCTATGGGGAATTCAGGAAGGAACATTATTTAAACTAAAAATGTAATTGAATGTTCCTTTTTCCATCGGCAGACTCTGTCTCAGGGTGGAAAGTTTGAAATCTTTGAGGAGTATGGCTCAGCACATCTTGAGATCTATGAATCAGAGATTTCTGACAGTGGTGTGTACAAGTGCATTGCTACTAACAGTGCTGGAGCAGTATCAACAAACTGCACAGTCACTGTACGGGGTAAGAAAGCATACACTGACCTTCTGCATACAAGAATGTAAATGGTATGCTTGTTTAAGCAATCATCTTTTCCTGACCTAGAACTACAAATACTGAAAAAGGTCCCTGACATTCAAACTAATATATTTTCTCTGTTAGGCTCAACAAGCTCCAGAACAAAGACTGAAGTTTCAGAGCAAATCATGAAAAAGGAAATAGTCCATGAGGAAATCCAGTCTTATACACAGGAGGTCAAGGCCTCCCACACTCAGATGTCCATTACAGAGGGCCAGTCTCTGACTCTGAAGGCCAACATCCCTGGGGCCTCTGACATCAGGTGGATCCTAAACGGGGTGGACCTGGCCAACTCAGAGCAGTACAAGTACGGAGTGTCTGGAAATGACCAGACACTGACCATCAAATCTGTCAGCCAGCACCAACAGGGGATCATCACATGTCAGGCTAAGACAGAGCACGGTCTGGTCAAATGTCAGTTTGACACGATGGTCACAGCCAAGCGCTCAGACGCACCATGTATCCTGGTGCAGCCCAGGTCCCAGAATGTGAATGAGGGACAAAATGTCAAATTCACATGTGAGATCTCAGGAGAACCTGCCCCTGAAGTGGAGTGGCTGAAAGACAACATGATCGTAAGTATAGTAGGTTTATATTGGCATTTTGTACATTTAGGTGCTCCTGGAGCAGGTAGGGATTAAGTATCTTGCTCAAGGATACTTTGACAGGTATGACCACATGGAGGATCAAGCCCAGGACCTTATAGTTGGGGGACGACCTTTCTGCCTGGTTTGTTATCACATATGCCATTCACTCAGAAACACGTATTGTTAGAAAGAGAATGTCTCCTGAGAGTCCAGCGGTATCAAGACAAGACATTTTAGTTAAGTGGTATTGTACAAATGTAAACCATCTTCAGTCTACAAGGTGAAAAACTATTTTTTTAAATAACTGAAACAATGAAGGTTAAAAATGTCTTTCATTTGACTGATCCCACCACCTTTTTGCAGGTATCTGTGACATCAAACATGAGACTAAGCCGCTCTAAAAATGTGTACACACTGGAGATAAGTGAAGCTACAGTTGCAGACGGTGGGAAATACACAATAAAAGCCAAGAACCAATATGGACAGTGCTCTGCAACATCTTCCCTCAATGTCATCAGTAAGTTACCACTGCGTCACTTTTCATGTGTTTCACTGGCTTGGATGCTCAGGCTTTCACAAGTTTCTTTTCCATATGAAACTTGTATGCATAAACTTTCTTTATTAAACACTGAAATGGACATCCAGGGTAATTCAACAACCCAGCTCACATTATATGTGTATGAAGAAATTCCATACACATACATACTAAATAATATAGCCATTGTCATGTGCTTTTCATTTTGCATTCTCACAGTGCTTGTTGAAGAACCAACAAAAAGTATTATTATGGAGCAAAGAGCTTCTACTGGTGCTACCAGCATGCAGGAAGGCTACTCAGCCTCATCAGTTCATATGGAGGCAGCTTCCATGCAGACTGCCAGTCACAGCAGCGCACGTTCTGCTACGGCCCGGGTTTCGTTTGAGAGCATGTCAGCAACTAGCATGTCTGCCATGATGGCTGAGTCAATGGTTACCATGAGCTCCAGCAGCAAAATGATGGAAATGTCTACTCAGTCACATGTAGAGGCCTCCTCCTCACTGAGGGCCCTTACCACAGGGGTTAAAGGTGAGCTGTAGTCATAGATAAAGTTACCAGTAGCTGTTGGTAACTTGAACTTACAATTAGT
>OMKK01020355.1:3790-22719 GCA_900302305.1 Polymixia japonica
AACCCAGGGGAAAAAAAAAAAAAAACAAAAGGGAAAAAAAAAAAAAAAAAAAAAAAAAAAAAAAAAAAAAAAGGGGGAAAAATACTCATCCTCTATTTTCAGTTTCCTATTTTTGGAATGGTGAGCTATGTTTTTTTTGTCAGTTTCGCTCATTTGGTCACCAAATTGCGAAATTAACAACATGGTAAAATGGCAATTGATATGTTTTGCGTTTTTCTGCACCTCAAAAGTATTATAATTAATATAATAATAATTATGCCAATAATAAACTTCATGTGTATAGCACTTCTTTTCTTTTTTGGGGGGAGTTAACAAAAAAAATAAAATAAAAGCACACATCATACTCGCATAAAGCGAAAACGAAAAGACACCAGGATGTATAAACATAGAACCGGAGGACGGGGGGGTTAGAGGAGAGCCCGGTTGCGTCTGTAACAAGCTAGGAGCGCGGTGTACCTGTGCTCCGTGGATAAAGAGGTAGCGCGTCAAGAGTTGCAGCAGAGCGGCGCTGAACTGCTGGGGGCTCTCCCTCAGCCTCATCTCCATCACTGCATCCTCCCCTTCCTCCCTGCCTCCTCTTCCTCCCCGGCTCCCACGCACCTCGCACACCAGTGGCCAGAACAGCAGCAACGGACAGCCCGCTGAGGGAAAGGACAGGACGCACACAAAACCAGCGGGTTACAAGTGCAGTTTGGGCATTCAGCCGACACTGTTGTCCAGAGTGACTTGCAGGTAGGGATTAAGGATATGAAACCCTAAACTCACTTCCCCCCCCAGGTCGTTAATCAATGTTTTCTGTGCGACTGCTGCCGTTTTATCGCCAGCTAGCCGTTTTGGTGGTTCTCAGAGTCTGAAAGGTCATCCCCGTTACCACATCTAACTCCAAAGACCACGCTGTCAATCACGCCCCCCCACTCCACCATCCTGCCTGGAGAGGGAGGAGACAGGCGCTTCCTGTCCGTTTTCATCGCCCTTTAAAAGGGCACGTTCACTGGTTGACGGACACATATAGGGAATTGAACCTGTGACCTTTCGGTACGGGGACTGTCTCTCTAAGCACTAGGGCCACCCAGCCGTCCTAGACAGCGTACTTAGTATTTGATTGGTGATTTTTATTTTATACAAAGTTCCTTACATTACAGCACCATAAACGCATACATCTTCGGTGTGTGTCTCCCCGAGAGGAAGTGGACTCCCAAACCTTGCAGTGTTAGTGCCATGCTGTAACCTATTGATCTATTTAAAAATGCAACGACTTGCTAACAGCAAATACATAAATGTAATACGGCGATGAATAATAAATTGATACTAACAAAAGCGGTGTGCGTAACCGACACCGTTGCCAAGGGTAGGTACCTGCAAACAGGATGTGCGAGGAGAAAGTGTTGAGGGTGACCAGGGAGGCCGGCAGTACGGTGCCTTCGTGTCCACCAGGGAATCCCACGAAGGCAGCGCCCCACTGGATGGAGGGGAAGGTGGGCAGGTGACCTGTGGCGTGAAAGAACTGGGTGGCGGCCAGGGACCACAGCACTACCGGAGTCCAGGGCACGTCGAAACCGCCTGCGCGCGTGGGGGGGGGAGGGAGAGGGAGAGGGAGATGCCCGGTGGAGACAGAACTAGTCGTTATTGAAGAAGAGAATCAAAACCAGGCTTTTGGCAGTTATGACTAGACTAGGCAAAAAAAAATGTGAACGTCTTACCGGAGTGTGCCCCCTGCAGGCCGCCGAGGGTAGTAGAGGAGGCGTGGATGTGCAGCAGGGCTCCCATTTCTAACAGCAGCAGGAGGAAGGACAAAGCCATGCCCTCTGGGTGCAGCAGCAGCAGGCCGATGCCCAGCAGGCCGCAGAACAGAAGCAGGGGGGCCGAGTAAACCGTTCCCAGTCCGTAAGCCTCCACGGCGGGCCTGCCGTCCGCCTCGGAGCCCCCGGCCGGCTCGCCGTCCTCCAGGGAGCGCCGCATGCGCTGGTAGATCTGGGGAATGAGGTGATGCAGCTCAGCCTGGGGGCTGATGCCGGTGCTAGCCCTGTAGCGGGGCGGGGGCAGCGACGAACCCCTGGCCGGCGCCGTGGCCCTGGTCTTCACAAAGACGGTGAGCGGGTCGAGCCAGAGTAGGACCATCCCCAGACCCAGCAGGCAGAAGGCGGCCCTGGGAAGGGCCAGCTGGGCCAGGCTGATCAGCTCTGCCAGATGCCTGAAGCTGTCCTCCGGGGTGGCGCTCACGGCCCAGTGGAGCCCCAGGCACACCGACAGCAGGGGGAGGATCCAGCGGGCCGTGAACACCGTCCCGCCTGACGAGTTGAGGTTACCGTAGTGGCGGAGCCAGCGTCTCAGCAGGTAGGTCCACAGGCCCAGCGAGGCCAGGGCGAGGATGTAGTGGAGGTTCTTCAGCTGGCTGTCCTGCAACCGGGAGAGCGGGGCGAGGAACGGCGAAGGCTGGCAGGAGCCCTGCTCTTCTCGGCAGCCGTGGAAGGAGAGGGAGAGGTAGAGGCTGCCCACCAACAGCGCCAGGCAGGCCAGGAGGGCGCCGCTCTCCTTCCGCACAGCCGAGGGTGACAGAGCCGGGGAGGGCAGGAGCCCGGCGGGTTTGAGCGGGTCGTGGCTGGGGGGCAGCAGCAGGCCGTCCCAGTTGAGGTGGATGGGAACGTACAGACCCAGGGAGAAGACCAGGAAGGTGACCACTCGGCCCTCGGCTATCACGTAGCTGTCCGAGAGCAAGGAGGCACAGCGGAGGAGCGACACCAGGAGAGGTGGGACGAGGAGGCGACGCAGGGTGAGCCAGCTGGCCCGCTTGGGGTTTTTAGATCCGTTTCCGGCCACGGTGGTCCTGACCTGGCGCGCGCTCCAGAGAAACGTCAGTTCGGAGACGAAGGCGGAGGCCGCCAGGCACCACGCCGCCTCGACGTACCCTTGGGTGGACAGCTGACCGACGGCCACGCAGACCCCCGCCAACAGCGCCGCCGCGACTGGGGCCTTCAGAAGGCTGCTCTCCCTGACCAGCACCCCCGACAGCTCGGACAGGATGAAACACAGCACGCAGGCGAACGCCAAGATGGCTAAGCCCGCGGCCATCTTGAGCGGGTTGAAGCGGGCCCACGTCGCTCGGCAGGTGTCTCGGACAGAGGCGAGGTAGGCCTGCAGGGAGGCCACCAGCGCCGGGGAGGGAGAGCGAACCTCTCTAACAGCGGTGAAGTAGTCGGACGAAAGGCGGGAGAATTCGTCCTGCAGCCTAGACAGGCTCTCTGGCGGGATGTCTTTGGCCATGCTGGAGTAGGTCTCCAGGAAACGATTGACCTTCACAAAACAACAAACACAAAATCTATTTGTCAGGTGACCTGAAGTACACATGAAGTCATACCTACTCCTAAACATGCATGAGGCTACAAATAGTCAACGTGATGTATGTGACTTTTTGTATGTCCGTATGCTACCAAACATTTGCAAGCTAACTTCTCCACTGAGCAAAATACCTGTTTGGCATTGATCCACAGCGCCTCCAGCTGGCTGATGCCTCTAACTGCATCCTCCGTCTGCCCATGAGGAGAGAACAGGGGCAGTAGGACCTGGCCTACACTACTGTAGGGGATGGGTACTCCCAGCAGCAGAGCCAGGGTGGGTACCAGGTCTGTCTGGGGGACCACGTCCGGCTCACCCTACAAACAGTCAAAGAAACACAGAGGCTAACACTTCACAGCTGTCCAGTACAAGCAGTCTTCTACGGTTAGCCACTGAGCTGCCTCACCAGAGCAGTTGGCTCTTTGCTCAAAGGCACCTTGTCAGAACCAAGATTACAGCTACCTTTATGTTAAATAATAAAAACTATCAAAATGTAAAAAAAACAAAAACAAATTGTGCTTTATTCAGGCTACAATTTGTTTGACAGTGACTGAATATTTACTGGTGACATTGCTGGATTAGACTCAAAGATAAACAATGACAGACAGATTGTAATCTTTTAAAAATCAAACTCTACCTACTATGTTTTGAAAATCAATAGTATGAAAGCATGTAGCACGATTCTTAAATTTCAGCAGTCTACAAGAATTTAACTCCTCCATCGCCATTAACATCTAAACCAAATAAGTCATTATTCCAATTAATTCTTTGGACTTGAAAGTCTAACGCAAAATGAGAATTATTCAGATATAAATATCTGAAATATATAAATATAATAATGATTTCTAATCGCGTGAACAATTTCAACTCTCACTTCAGGAATTGCTAAACATTTCAAGTTTCCATACTTTGTCAGGCACTCCAGACCTGCGTGGGAAACCCCGTATTCCCGACCAGTCGGTGGATCGCATCGCTCATGCGACCGCGTCCATCGACTCGAGTTAAAAAAAAAAAAAAAAGACGACTAAAAGTCAGCTGCTGAACTGACCTGGGACGGGGGTCCTGGAAACAGAGGGGCCGGGCTGTAGAGGAAGATGGCGGCGTCGGTCTCTTTCTGACTCTCCCCGCCGTGGTCCCCGGTGTCCGTCATGCCGTGGTCTCCCATCACCACCAACAGAGTGTCATTCTGCAAACGGTCAATTACAGACCTGGAGGAGAGACACCGACAATGGGGTCAAAACAAATGATAATCAGCTCATGTTTTTGCTATCAAATTCCACTTTTCGATCACTATTCACTATTCCATGACTTATAGTGAAGTCCGTTTCAAAGTTAAAAGCCGTCATGCATTGACTATACACGGTCGTGATATACTAGTTTTTTAGTTTTTTTTTTAAATGGCTGAATCGTCTTACTATCTCTACAATAATCAAATAACCAAAACAAGGAACAGTGTTCCAGCTTGTGCAGGCTGAGGGGGGGAGCTGTTTGATGAGCTAGCTGTGAATTTTGTAGTCTATAGTGCTTCTGTAGTGCTATTTGTGGCTGTTCTCCTTTTAAAAAGGTAACTAAACGTATCAATCAAGTTTGACATTTTAAACACCTGTCAATAGATTTCTGACATTTCCAAAACCTTTTGAAGAGGTATCATTTTCTGTAACTTGGCCTGAAAAAACAAAACCTAAATGTCATGATATTTCTGCGCTTCCCATGAATGCACGAACCCTGGATACCAACCAGAGCAGCATCATGATAACAGAACTACGCTAGGCTCGCGTGTTATTTTATTGTTATCATGATTTTAGTGATACCCAACAGTGATACAACAACTGCAGATGCTATCATTAGGGCAGATGGTGCAGGCAAATTGGAATGCTCTGAAGGCTCTAGTCTTGTCTGACCTGATGACCCCATCCATCTGGGTGAGCTTGTCGGCCATGGCAGGGTGGTCAGGACCAAACCTGTGGCCACAGTGATCCACTCCAAGGAAATGAGCAACCAGGACATCCCAATCGTCGCCGACCACTGTAATAACCAAAGATGAGTGACGAAGAGACAAAGAAAGATATGAAGCGTGAGTCCACGGGGGCCATTCAGTGTTTCAGATTAGATTAAAATGGTTGTCTGTATAACGATGTCTCTAGTGTTCTATGGTCCTGTGTAACTCAACAGGTAGAGTATTAACACGGTCAGAGTCCCATTGGGTCCTAACTAGGGCTGGGCAAAATACTGAGTTTTCTGATACATCGCGATTTATTTCAATGATTAAATGAAAATGTGAGTATCGAGATCATTTAGCCTACGTGTTTTTTTTTATAATTTTACAACACAGTTGCTGTTAAAAATCCACACTAAACATCCTCTCCCTTTCTCTCCTTTGCTCCAGTTCCCTGCATGTCATGACTCCACCCACTTGTAGCTCATGTGTGGTGTGTTGATCCAAACATTTACACAAGACATTATATGGATATGTAGCATAGAGAAAATATTTTAAAAATACCGCCGTGTATCGAAGATCACCATTGGCTCCAAAATTATTGTGATATCACTTTTCAGCCATATGGCCCAGCCCTAGTCTTACCCATGCAAAAATGTATGGTTCTAGTGAAGTACTGAAGATAATGGCGTCAACCCAAATGTTAAGATATGTACTGGTTGGGTAAAGGTGCTGGAGGATTCCGTTGTCCACGGTGTGCAGATCCTTGACGTTGAAAGAAGGGAAGGGCAGAGAGCGGTGGAACCTCTTGGGAAAAAGACTCTCCCAGGTGTCGTCCCCCATGAACACCACCCGTTTTCCTATGAGGGAACGTACACGTCAAACACAGGAAGTCGGAGCAATGCACATGTCAAATGCAGGAAGTCAGACAATCACTTTAAAGAGAGGATCCAGGGTTCCCACACATGTTCTTCCTCAGGATTTCATAGTCTTTCAGACCTCCTTGGTATTGGATTTGAATTTGGTTTAAAGATGTTGGTTGTTGTTCAACAGGTTGTATGATGATAGTGGCTGAACAATATGAGTATCAACAAAGCCACATAACTCTATAGCAAAGGATTACTCAAAACAACAAAAATAACAATAATTGAAATAATAATGGATCAATAACATCAGAAATGTTGTAGTCATTCGTATAGGGACAGAACGACATTTTACCCATAGATTTCTAAATGTTTTGTCCAGTTCAAAAACTTTTCCAGACCTGCATAAGAACACCAGGGACCTCAATGTCACCCATTGCAATGTGTTTTTTAAGGTATGGTACAGACTACTCACCCATATGCCCCAGCTGGTGGATGATGTTGTCCTCCAAAATGGCACTGGAGGCAAAGTTATTACCAATGTCAATGAAAGTGGGCAGGGAGCCAGTAGTGAAGCCCTTGATCCTCTGCATGGTCGTTGTGGGTGGGTCAGCGCGAAAAGGGTACAGACGACTGTACAAAGGCCTCGAGGAAACCATTTCCTCCAGTACAGGCAGCTTGTTCTCGTAGGGACGTGGCGTGGTGTTGGTTGGGTCAAAACGGGCAAAGTCAATCTTCAGGGCGTCAACGATGAGAAGCACAGCCCTGCGGAAACGCGGTTTAGCGTGGCAGAAGTCCCCCTGCTCTCCTCTGGGGAGCAACACGTCCCTGCAGGTGCTAGTCCTGTTCACCTCCAGCCTTACCAACAGGAAGCCGCCCACAAACAAGTAGATGCCAACGTAGAACATCGCGCACACCCAGCAGAGCAGGAACAGGATCGGGAGTCTCTTCATCCTGGGCACAGGTGACATACAGTAGGTCAAGAAAATGAATAGTCAAGTCAGGGGCCTCTACTACTACAACATCAATGTCCTGCTTGCTGCACGTCCTGCTGTGTATTAATTCATCATGGAGTTCAAAATCCCCTTCAAAAGACTCACAGTCTTTTGGCAGTGCCTCTGAAATAAGCCTAACCCTAACTGTACCAGAGCTGACACAAGCACACTGGTCTTCAGACACAGTCAAGAGCCTCAACACCTGTATTGTCAGACAATACCGCTTGGTGCATTAACACAAATCAACACAAATGGTTTAAATTAAGGTGACATTAACTAACATCAATTAACGTCAATTAACATGAAGTAACCCTGGGAACAGACGCGTTGTGGGGCAGACTGGGTTTAGTAATGTCGTTAGCCACAGCTAGCTTACTAATGTTACTGACCTTGCAGCGCTCAGGTTTGTCCTCTCTCGGCCAGGGTGCAGACGTGAATGTGTGTGTTCACAACAGCAGGCGGTGAGACAGGAGCCTCAGGTAAACAGAGAACGACGCCGCACCCCGTTTACCTTCATCGGGACTCCGGGCACAACGAGATTAGATAGCTTGAGAGAGAGAGAGAGCTAGGAACCGGAACACGCGTGGAACTCGGCGGAAATTCGAGACGGAATCTTTTCGTTGTAGCACCCGACTACTCCGTCCTTTGTTCTGACATGCGCACTGCGGGTCGTGAGCAAAGATGTTCAGGGGTTTGAATGTTGGGATGGCTCACACGTCGTTCAGCCCTGTGGAAACCCTCGTCCGCTAAGGCGGAACTAGGAATGGTGGACTGGCACGTAGGGGCAGGGAGTTAAATTGTTCGGGAATATTCGCGTTAGTCATTTAGCAGGGTAGCCATAGATAATAGATAACAGTAGTTCATTTAAGTGAGAACCTCATGGAATCACTACTTAGTTGCCACAGAGTATTTTTCATGCTTGAGACCCCGCAATAGAGTGCTCCCTGTCTAGTCTCTCACACTCTTTGATTGAGGTACATTGTTCATTATGAAAAAGAGATAAATCATAAGATAATTAGCCCATAAGAATGACATAATGGAAACCAATATATGCAATATGGTTAATTTGCATATTGATCTTGTATGTGATTTTAACCTGAAATTGCTTAAAATTAATCAGTAAAATGTCTTAATACTTGATGTGGGTGGAGATAGGCATGTCTTGAAAAGGAATCCATTGAGGGTATAAACTAATAATCTAAAATTATTTTCATCAAAGTAAGGCTGAATGATGGTAGTTTGTTTTTCCTTTCAGAGTAATAGTGATGGAGGGACATCAATACGTCACATCATTGGATGTGTAGGTACGCTACTTTATGTCACATGCTTTGAACATTCCCATAAAGCTTTTGACCTGTTGGCCTTTGGTATAAAGGTCTTAAACATCTCCTAGCCTGAATCCTGGAGTCACTGCTTGCAGCATTTTTGTTGTTGATGCAGTTGCTAACTTGCCGATTGCCCCTTTGAGATCCATCTAGTTGTCAGTTCTGGAGGACATCTAACAGGAAGCAATCACATTTTACAGCAGCTCCCCATCAAGTCTATTTGTTTCATGATAAATCCAACATTGCGTCGCCAAGAAGTGAACCAAAAGAGAGAGTTCACCTTAAACATCCAATTTATTTTTTCAATCACTCTATAGGCATAATTTCCTCAGTGACAACCAGTCAATATTTTCCGAACACGAAATCCTGAGTGTCCATTATTTTTCAGTATGCTGTTCTCTTCCATCCTTCTGTTACACAATAGGTTTTTTAAATATACTATAATAGAGCTGTTCTCTTACACAAGTGCTTTGATACATTTAATGGGTATCTTATCCCATCATACCCTAAATCCTCTGGTGACTACTTCTTAAGAGTCTAAATTAATACTTGGCATATAACAATTTTAAAATGCTAACAAATAAAACTTCCATACCGTGGGGCCACATTTAAGTAGATGACTCATTTGAAATGACAAAGTTTACAAATAAATATCTAATGGTCTAGACACTGTGATTTTCAAAACAAACGTTTGAGGGATTCATTCATTAACACCAGTGAACCAATGAAACCTAAAGAGGGACATTTGGACCAGAAGACACATTGCAAAGCTGTGCTTCATCACAACGGTACATTTCATTGACGATAAATGCCGTTTAAAATAGAGAGACGGAATACTGAAATGCTCTAAAACACATTCTATTTGGTTTGTGAACCTCTGGCATCAATACAGCATGTAGATATTGCACCATTTTGTAGGGCAATGGCATATGGGTATAATTACTAATATAATAAATGTAGGATTCAAATGCTTATATATTGTACTGCATACTGTATAACATCCTGGACAAGGAACAACCTTTGTTTTGTCCACTGACCACTGTGGCTCCAAAATTCACCCACACTTTCTGTATTTTAATCAGCTCGCCAAAGTGGCTGGTAGACTGAAAACTGGCCAGTGCTTAGCTGGTGTCGATTTCCCAAACGGACAGAATCTGACCAACATTAACAATGGTGGATGAATCCTTTCAGAGAGATGTGATTATCCCAGCGCCCCGAGGCTCGACTTTCCCCGAAGTTTATCAAGTTCGGTTTTTCTGTCCTTCTGTCGTCTGAAGTAGATAATGTGTCCTTTGCGCCAGACAAAGGTATAGCTGGGACAGCAACGCCTCGGAGCCCCTCAGCTGTGTAAACCTGCCTCGTCTGGTTCTGTGTCTTTTATTGCTGAGAGTTATTACGGAGCCCTCCGTTACTGGGCTGAGGCTGACTGGGGTGCCGGCTCTTCACTCTTCTCGCCCGCCGTTTCTGTCGTCAAACTCTCTCTCTCTGGGCTCTGCTTGGCCAACGTGCTGTAAATAGTCATGGCCTGAGGGCAGAACGGGAAAACTGTTACTATTATACATGTAAGTGAGGAAAAACACTGAGAACTGTGTAGAAGTAGTCGACTATACTGAAAAAAAAGATCTTGAATGGAAATAATGATAGAAATTGAACCCAAATTAATAACCCAAAAGCGCACACACACACACACACACACACACACACAGACACACACACACACAGTACCTGCGTGACCATTCCACTAATATCCCCAGTATTGGACGGGAGAAGGACGGTGTTGGTCTCTTTGGCGAGCTTGGAGAAGGCTGAGACGTACTGTTCAGCCACACTTAGGGACGCTGCTGCGTTTCCATTCTGTCCAAAACACAGCCAAAATATAGCAATGACTGTGAGTACTGTGAGTAACAAATAACACCATGAGCGTGACTAGTTGTCACCGAATGCAAAACTACGAGGCCGTAGCACGAAAATTGTACGTCCTACGTCATCAACACTTGTCAGATTTAGTGTCCATTGCCACACCAGCAGCACTAAAGGTTTGCAATATGTTTCCAAAAGATGACATGATGGTTTCGATGGTTTCATTTTCTTTCAGTTCATTTTCTTGGTAAAATGTGATTGTTTAAGTTTATTTTTAAATCCCAGTTCTTCCCAGAACATTTAGCCGTAGTTGTTATCGAAGTCATAGGGCTGTAATTGTGTTCTTGTACACAAATATAACATTAGTAATGATAACAAAGATAAATTGGAAAATTAGGGTTATCTGTAATTTTGGTCTACAATATTGTGACACTGGTGAGCTGGCTGGTTTAAACCGGTTCTATGCTGCTATAGCAACACAGCTGTGTAGACTGCAAGACTGATGTTTGGAACATTGATAACATACGTACAACTGTGGTGTGACAAGGCCATCACATCCACTTTACCTGTTTAGCCAGAGCGTCTGACAGCATGCAGATGGCCTTGGCTTTAGCCTCAGCTTTGGCCAGGATAGCCTGGGCTTCACCTAAAGGGAACAGTCAGTTAGAAACGGTATCAATACAATCAAGTAACCTATGTTACATTTTCAATAAAAATCAATGCTGTTGTGAAATATTTGGAATTCTTAAAGGCACAGTTCGCGTTTGTTTTGTAAACAGTGTGACGTGGCTGTTTGGAAGCATTTCACCTAACAGAAAACTTTTAAAAGCCACTCAAACACAGAGGGAACTCCCCTGTATTTACTGCTGAAATTCACCAAGAGAAAGACGGCTGACGGCGACTGATGTGACGTGCAAACCAAAACCTTTAAGAAATGCACTTACCAGCTGCTTTGTTGATCTGCTCTTCTTTCTGGCCCTCGGAGGCCAGGATCTGAGCTTGCTTACGGCCCTCAGCGACGTTGATTGCCGATTCCCTCGTCCCCTCCGACTCCAGCACCGTGGCTCTCTTCTTTCGTTCCGCCTCTACCTACATAGATTCACAGAGACCGCTGACAAAATGCTCCCGAGGTGATGTGCTTCCACTTCCGGTTCACTGGGAATCTCATCGGAAAAGGCTGAATTTCGGGCGGGTGTTATCTAAGGGAACTTTTTAACATTCTTAGTTCATCACAGCTAAACCGATATATGAATAAGTCTTTGTGATGCTGCTTTCACGCTCAAGCACTCAAAAAGTTATATAGGTGTGGTCAACAGCAATGAAATGAAAACCTCACTTGACTTCGCGCCGTGGGAGCTGGAGCACTCGAGTTTTTAAACAAAAACACACTAAACGGCGGATCTTACGTCGTCAGGCGTAGACTTTATTGCCTAGGTTGGCTGATGTTTTGGCACTGCACTAAGCCGAGCAGGGCAACCTGAGTACCGCTTTCCTCCAGAATATATACTGTAGGTTCCCATAGTTACGATTATGATTCAAGTACGAGCTGACTATTCACACTATAAGAAAAATGCTCCAGCTCCCACCAGTGAAAAGTCAAGTGAGGTTTTCGTTGGTACTTTTCCGATATATGAATATCCTGAACTGTAGGGTCCTCATGGAGAAAAGTGGTACTGTCAGAATGGGAGGTTGTACGAGACTGTGGCTGTTACATAGAGAGCGTTTTGATTGTTGCAGACGTACCCTAGTATTGCCATACATAAGAGTTATACAAGTCTAAGCAAAAATATTAGTTTTAAATAGTTTAAGATGAATCCAGTTAAAAGGCCTTATTTCTAACACTGCATTAAAACAAAGGACTTTAATTGTCTCACCTGCATCTGCATAGACTCCTTGACACGAGGTGGGACGTGTATATCTTTGATTTCATAACGGAGGCAGCGGATTCCCCAGTCGTCTGAAGCCTGGTTGATGGAGTGGACTATGTTGGAATTAAGGGACTCCCTTTCCTTGAACCATCGGAAATCAGAGAGGTGGTAAGAGAGCATGTTTAAGATACGTATCATTACAAGAACCCGTTGCCATGTGACGCACATCAATTCAAGACATTTCTTACCCTGAACACTTTGTCCAGCGTGAGCTTGCCCAGTTCTGAACGCATTGTTGTCTGTGCCAGTTGCGTGACAGCATATTCTGGATCTTCAACACCATAACTAGCCTGGAAAGAAGCACAATAGATCGATCCATGGTAAACAAAGTATCTTGGTAATCTATAATAGAAGAGTGGAAAACGTCATAATTCTAGTATCGTAAGAAGTTATAATTCTTGTCAACATACCTTAAAAGGATCTAAGATCCTTAAATAAAGCACTCCATCTATCTGTAGTGTCACATTATCTGTATAAGCACAAAGAAATGTCATGAGGACTGATGTTCATTCATTCATTTATTTATTCAGCCTTTATTAAAACAATAACGCACACTGAAAGCAAACTTAAATTCACCAATGCATCATGTGTCCATAGTAAGTAACCAGAAAGAATATCTATATACAAAATGCAAAGTCATCAAATATAACACGGACATTAACAGAAAGTAAGGAGTCCCGAAACATAACAGCAGGGCCAATACTAAATCCACAAATTGAGAAGTAATTTACAAATTTAGGAATTGGTAAGATATAAAACGTTACTGGCCGTAGTTTATAAAACAATATTTACCAATCCAAGCATTGGGATGCTCTTAAATACCAGGTTTGATTTAGAAGACTTTCTAACATCCTGATTTGAAGGCAGCAACCAGTGTGAAAGCAAGACACACACACACACACACACACACACACACACACACACACAAAACACTGTTACGCACCTAAAGATACTGCAGATTGCTCTGGGACATCAATGACAATCTCTTTAAGACTTTGCACATAACGAATTCGGTCAAGAATGGGAATGAGAAAGTTTAATCCCTAGAAATGGAAGAAGGGGGGAAAAATATTTGTATAGATGCCTTTCCATCCTTGACAAGTATAAATAAAAAGATATGCATATTTGATAAACTGCTGGAATGAAGGGATCATACCGGCTCCAAGATCCGGTGAAAGCGACCCATCCTCTCTACCACCCAGGCTTCTTGTTGTGGCACGAACAGGACCACAGTGTTCATGGGCAGGCTGGAAGCCCATCGCTGCTGGGCTGGCGATACCCACAACTGAGGCAGCGTCCGCTGGGAATTCTACAGAGATAGTCAGGATCTCAACATTTAGGGTTGTATTTTACAAGTCTCTTGTCTTTTGCCGTGTATGGAACATACAAGATATCATGCAACTACAATTTGGCTACTAATGTCGACAGTCATGCATAGCTACGTGTTATATGCTTAAAGGGTGTCTAGTGGTTATACAGCGTAAAGGGTTTGGGGGGCAACAGGACAAATATGGATAGCTACATCTCCACAGTAATGGACACCTCAACAGAAGTGGGTGTGTCGATAGATTGTTTCAATTGGTGTTTCAATTTATACTGTTAGGCTTAAGGATCAGGCCACCCCTTCAACAGGGTGGCCTAGGGGTAGAAAGGTCATCCCCCAACCAGAAGGTCTTGGGTTCAATCCCTTGTGTACCCTTGAGCAAGATACTTAACCCCTACCTGATCCAGGGGGATTGGGGGGATGTTCTTCACTCATAAGAGTGTCAGCTAAATGCCAAAAATGTCAAATGGTTTGTTGCACTGGGAGCTCGTACTGCAACCAGAATGAATGACCGACTCGTTAGACTGCACAAGCTATTCTAATTACCTCGTTTACTTGGTAAGCTTTGAAGAAGATAGATATCCACATTTCAAATAACACATGACGGTCACACTAAGTATTGTGAAGAGACACCAGAGAAACTCCACTAATAAACAATCTAAATGGCTTTTCACAGGCAATCCAGCCAGTGTTAACAGTGAAGTTTAAACACTTTACCTTCAGAAGGAGACCACCTGTCCGACACAATGTTCGCAGCATGTTTTAAATATATGCGATTATATAAAAATAGATGTAATTTTGAAGAGCAGTCCTTATGTCAAACACAGCGTTCACGTGTGACCCTTGCGATCAGGAAATGAAAGTTACATCAGTGGTGCACCGCTGAAACAGGCCCCCTGCTTGATTGCGGCAACGAACCAGTAGTCTATAGTTCCGTGAGCTTCGCAAATAAATTATGACAAGAATATAGTACAAAAATAACAATAACAATAACGACAATAATAATAACGACAATAATAATAATAATAATAATAATAATAATAATAATAATAATATATGTTTTATCTTTTTATTAAAATGGAACTGACATGTTTTGACCAACTTAGGAACATAATGCAAATTATGTCATTTTTCTATTGGTGACATAATTATACATTCATTATACAATTTCTCCGTAACATCTGTAATAGCCTACTCTTCTCTCCTGTCTGGCATAGCTCCAGATTGTGCAGCATACTGCTGTCACAATGGAACACCATCTGATCATATTAACCTATTTTACCTTTTCTACATTGGTCAACTGTTATTTTAAGAATACATTAGAAGACTTAGAGATCTTGTCTGTACTTGCGCTCATTGGGTGTACCGTGTATAAATAAAGGAATAAAGAAATAACGTGACTCAGCCAATCAGCATTAAGGATTAGCCTATTTTTAGTACTAGTAATAGTAGTAGGCCTCTAGTACTAGCACAACTACAGCTAGAAAATAAGACAACCATTGTGTACAGTAAACATGTCCCTCTGCCTTCCATTTCCAAAGAAACTGTGAAATTTCTTTTAACTTTCTCTCTCTCCTAAATCCAGTCATTTAGCAGGTGTTTCAGTTTTCCATGCAGTGACCCGTTAAACACGCAGGGAGGCGTTATTGGTTTTGTTTTGGCACTACTGCAACTGTCGAGATTATCAGAGAAATAAAAAAAAGATCATGACCTGTAACCTTGTCGTTACAGTGTGTTCCTCATTAGTGCTGCGGGGCCGCGGGGGTCCATCTCAGGACACTTTTAGATGAGAATTAAATTTAGTTACTTTTAGACAGCATACAAATTCCATTCATAATGGGTAGATTATTCCAAGGTTCGGTAGTTCTTTTTTTCTTGCTTACCGATTTCACTTAGACGTGTTTGTAAGAACAAGAAAATCAGCACTGAAAAAAAAAATGCAATTTACACATTGGCCCCTATTGGGACAGAATTCAAATGGACAGCTCCTGAACAAGCCAAACGGTACGTTATACAAACATCCCAGACGACAGACTTCTATTAACAGTTATCGGAAAGTTTTCTTTATAACTGAAGGAAAAAACAACAAAGCGTTTTATCTCTCCCGTATACGGGACTGTCCGCGAACTGTGCGTCACCACCTGTTCCTCCGACCTGCCGGCGCTGCGCCCTGACAGTCGATTGGTCCGGAGGCGTTAGTATGTCCCGCCCTACTCGGGGAATAGCGCGTCCTCGATGGCTACCTCGGACGTCATTCAAGAAGTAACTCGGTACCGCCCTGTTATCTCTGTGCCCTCAGGTTAGTCTAATGGATTTTGTCATGGCGTGTCCGCGGCAGGGGGCTGCAGCTCTCTGCCCAAGCTTTATAATGCGCCTTGCAGCACCTGAAGACCACCTGTAACCCAGACAAAGCGACAAAAGAAGCCGAGAAAAAGTTGTTGAAAAAGAAGCATTGTCATGTTACCGCACATAGCAAATCTTTCTGGAGAGATTTGCAAGTTGTGAAACTGCTGGATTTGGTCGCTGGAAGCTCCTGCCATGTCTTTGCTGTGTGTGAGAGGTAGGTTTTTTATTATCTCCCTTTTATTAAAACGTGACAAGTGAATGAGCTTGAACAAAGTTGATTTGATAGATTGCGTTTGGATGATGTTGATACGATACATTCGGTGAAACCCCTTCAAAATAGGTTAGTGTAGGTATACCCCCTCCCCTCCCCCAGGGAATAAAAGTAGTAAATCCGTCAACAGTGATTTTTTCGTGTTTGTGGGGATTTTTCTGTCCGTGTATAATGATGATAGACAGCGAATTTGCCTATTGACATAAATGTCTTCTGTTTTTGTTGGAGCAACCAACACCTCACCAACAACACCGGCTTTACTAAAAAGCTGCAATTTAGTTGACTTGAGACCCAACAAAATATGAGCAAATAATTACTGTCAGCATAATTTGTCATTTTGACATGATAAGAATATCGTTTAGAACTAGAGTTAAAATCAATAACACAAACTGGTGTAAAATGTATCAAAACCAACGACCAGTGTTTTTTCTCATTTTGACTTGAAAGATGAATCAAACTTCTCTCCATTAAGAGAAGGGGGGATGAGTAGAGGCATGTCTATTATTAAGTTACTGTACCGTTATCTTAACACAACCAGTAAAACAAGACGATCTCCTATTACACCTTTACTATTGATCAGGAATGTGGTCCATCGCTGCAACAAAATACAGAAAGAAAGTTGCAACAAGCTCAAAATGAAGCAGCACTCCTTTCTCTTGGCTGCAGGCTTTCTTCAGGTATTACCCACAGCCTCTTATGGTAGACAGTATTTTTATTTATTTATTTATTTATGGTTTATTTAAGCAGGGACAGTACACAACAAATATATTGCATCAGAAATAGCTAAAAGCTAATTTGCATCTGCAGTCCCTGGGCCAGTAGAAGATACTCTAACGTTAGCCTATTGTACTTATTTACATCAAAAACATTTATTTGACATATTTATTTTCTCAAGTAATTGACAATATTAAAAAGGTACAGTTAATATACCAATAGAAAAGTAATTAGGGTTTTACAGTGCAATCACTCAGGTTAGATGGGTCATGCAGATGTAGATTTATTTATTTGTTTCCTGTATTATTTGTTTAATGTACCTCTTGTACTTGACCTGAGGAAATACGTTAGGTATATTCCACTCCAGTTGTCATGCCTCCATTTCCAAAGTACTTTAGAAAACGGCTTCATATCTGAAACTTGGCTGTAAAGTTTATAAAAATGATGCACTATGATTTTAAACCAACCACTGGAAAGAGAAAGACATCAGGGAGAACATAAATTGTTCTATGCTCTTTAGATTAACCTATAAAAACTAATGTATTGGTAATGGATGCGTCTGAAATACTTAATAATTAATTAATAATCCATATTCGGCACAGTAATCTTTTGAAACTCCAAAATTGGGTCTTCTAAGAGTATTTGAGGCTGCTTGTTCTGACCACAAAAATAAATTGGTATTGATGGTATAAGTTATAATCATAGCCCCATCAAGACCAACATATGATTTGAAAACATGCATATCTTGTTTTGTTTGATATATAACTTTTTTTAAAGATGTAATGTAAAATAAATGTAATTAATTGTGCCAAAATGTCAGGTTTTGTGCTTTGATAAATACATTTTGGCAGAATATGCCAATACCCAAATATACGTGAAAGGCCAATCTCTGTCAGCGGTAACAGGATACTAACATATTTGTCGGTCTCCAGTCTGTTGTTGATAACAGTTGATAACTATCTACTAAACCTGCTTGGTGGCATATTGGTGACATCACATCAGTTACAGAAATGACGCATCAAATATCATTGAGCACTGGAGTCAGGAAGTGAACAAACTTCTTTTGACAGAGGAATCTGGATGAGACTCACTGATGCTCACTCATGCACTTTTAAGTCAGTACTGCATGAGTGAGCTACTGTGTTGGCGTTTCTTTGGGTTTAATATTCTGTGGTATTTCTTCTGCTTTCTGTAATTACTAAGCAAGGATTTGAAATATATTTGCTAACTGGCAGATGATCAAGAATCTGCAGATCTTACCTTTTACACTCTTCAGACTCAATTATCCCCATCAGATATGGCACAACTATTAGCTTCATATAGTTCACGTTTTTTTCCTTTCAATCTTTTGGACATCTGATTTATTATTTTTTTCTCATTTTTTCTCATTTCCGCAAGTTAATGGGAACTTGTCAAGATGTTTTCCTTACGAGAACTGCCACATTTCTATGTGAGTGCGTCTGAAGCTGTAGGTTTGTGGTAGTGATTCTACTTCCATATCTACCATGTCAGACATAGCATGATACAAATCAAGTATTCATATGTGATAGACTTATTGTCATTGTATGTTTAAGGTTCCTCTCAGTTTTCTGTGAATGATTGTGAATTAAGCTGTTGCTGCCGTCACGTATGAACCTCGCATCTCCCCTTTTAATGGTTTTTCATTGTATTATATAACACAGGAAAACCATTCAAGAGAGATTTGTTGATTCCGCAAAAAAGCGTAATTTGTGGAGAGAGAGATGATTTTCATCTCACAGCAGCATCATTTCGTGTGACAACTGAAAGTACGTTGGCGCTGAGAGCATTACAACGCCATCGCTCTTTGTGGCAGTCCATGTGCTATGGCTTCAGTTCTTCTCAGCTAACAAGATACTGCCTGACACCTCTTTAAAGACTTAAATTGGGTCCTTCTGAACAACAATAATAAGAAATTGTATATAGCCCTTTTTAAAAAAAAAAAAAAAAAAAAAAAAAAAACAAAATTAAAAAAATTTTTTAAAAACAAAAAAAAAAAAAACACCAAACAAATGA
>OMKK01020357.1:1437-15833 GCA_900302305.1 Polymixia japonica
CCAAAGTTAAACTGTGACCAGCATGTCTGTGTCCTTCGTCCCCAGTGGATAGGTACCATCTGGCTGTGGCCATTACCATTGACCTGAGTGCCAGACTCCTTAGTGTGCAAGGAAGCTCAACATCGGCTGGTCAAGCCCCCACACACCTGACCACATGGATACAACCTTGCCAGAGTGTTAGGGGACAAATTGCTAATTCACAACGGCTATATCCTAAAGGTTGGAATCAACTTAATTTGAAGCCCTGATCCGTAGTTGCGTTATGGAGGCCCCATATTGAAACACCGTCACCCTACGACTAGCTTTGTCTGTGTGATTTATATATATATTTAAAACTTTTTCATCACGTCAAATTTCATTTTAAATCTATTTCTGGGCTGCAAAAGTTTTATTTACACTAGAATTGAGTATGGTGACTTATAATTAGGGTAGGAAACTTCCTTGGATGTCAAATTCGTCAAAAACAGCAAAATAGATACTGTATTTTATTTGTCTCTGGTTATTAAACACAAATTGATTATAAAATCAACTGGAAACCGATATAATCCAACTAAAGTGGGGGTTAACTAGAGATTATACAATTCCCATTTTACTTACATTACACTGGTTTCTTCTGGGGCAGATTTTAATAATTTATTAGTTACTAATAATGTAATTTAGTTTTAACACCATACAAATGTGTAATATCAGATCTATGCACAGCTGTTTGACTGGTAAAAAGTCTAGATACAGGACAGAAGTTGACTGTGTGTGTGATCGGGGCCCCTAAACAGCAACCTGTCACAACCTGTCAGTTGTGTTATGATGATGGACTAATACTCCTATGCTCATCTCCCTGGTCCATGTCTCTCTCACACTCATACACTTAATAATACTTATGGTTGTCCACCTAATCTGATGATGACTTCTAGTACAGTCTGTTGACATTAAGCTTTTAGGCTGCTGCACGGTGCACTGGGAGCATTAGGATGCACAGTATTGCTGGTGGGGCATGTGTTAGTAAAACTGGTGGCAGTCCTAGGCGCGTTTCTCCTGTATCGGTTTGGCTGTCTCCTAAACGCCCTCTCTTCCTCCAGCCTGTAAGTGCCCTTCAGCTATTGCTGCCAGCAGGTGTTATGTTCAGCGGCACTGTTCTCCTGGTCCTCAGGTCCGATTACGCACCTCCTCAACGAAGCCTTCAGCTGCTCTTTAAACCACTTCTCCTGCCCCCCCAAACAGACTTTCAGTGATGGTGTAATTGGACATACTGGTGAGAGGCAGGCGATCTTGACGGCTTCCTGATGAACTAAAATTGACTACTAATGTTATCGCCACCAGTAATTAAGTCAATGTGAAAAAGTTTGGCCTCGCTAATATTATCAGGGCAAAAGAATAACAGCAAAAATAAAAACACATGAATAAGCCCTGCTGTTTAATCTTCATGAGAACTGAACAATATAAAAGTGATCCAGTTAAGTTAGACAAAACATGGTAGCAGATTTGTTGATGCTTCAGAGTTGGGTTGAGTCGACATTCCTGATCCTCTTATTTTAAGTTTCCCTCCTGGTATTAGAATTTATAATCTTCATATTTTTTTTACTGACAATTTAGAAAGAGCCTTTGTACCTGAAAGGTAAATGGTTTACATTTTCAGGACTGAAAAAATCTGTGCAGTTCTGCACAACTACTCGAAGAGTGCCCTTGATGTGCTCAGTACAAGGCTATGGTTGTGATTGACCTGCAGCTCCAAGGTATGAGTGTACGTATGTACGTCACCAACAGTTCGACATTTGCCTTATTTACCTGCGTCACAATCTTAAACCAAAATGAGGCTGAGGAGGACAGAACTAACGTCGGACCACTGGATACCAGCAATGCCATAGAGCAATGCTGCCTCACTGCTGTATTCCCAAATGTACCTCTCCCAAAAGAAAGAAATGTTAGAGGTCAAACCTTCCACCTTCCAAGAAGAGCTGGCTAAACCAGCTACCTAATCCTGTATGGCGAGTGGAAAGGGTCAAAAATACTAAGCATCATTTCATTGTTAATGTCTACTCACACAGGTCACGTTTTGTAAAAGCTTTTACAATCAAATTTTTACAATTGTATCAAAATCACAGTATCTCAAAATAATACATTCTCTAAATAATTCCATTTAAAATCAGAATTCCAATAAACATAAAATAGGCTTATTTAATAAGAAATTAATTCTAATATATTGAAAGGTCTTAAAATTCATTATTTGACCTCCAATTCTTATGACTAGTATATGTTTAAAGAAAACAATAAATTCACCCAAAGATTACAATACATCCAATGGTAAGTATCACAAATTCAACTAATTATATTCTCTAGGTTTACTACAACTACTAAAATCATACATTCTGTGCTAAATACAATGCATCTTATCTGTATTTACAATGTATCTTGATTCTGCACTCTATTCTGCACTATTAGCTAGCCCATACGTGAATGTTTGACATTAATTGACACATTTGACACTAATAAATTCTAAGACAATGTTGAAGTAATCCAAAGTATTTAGAATACGTTACTTACCTTGAGTAATCTAACAGAATACGTTACAAATTACATTTTAGGGCATGTATTCTGTAATCTGTAGTGGAATACGTTTTAAAAGTAACCCTCCCAACACTGTCCAGGACAGTCAGCATCAATACATTTATTTCAGGCAGTGAAAAGCATAACAAGATACCCGTAACTACCAATCAGTCAACACAACACTGTTTTTTGAATGTGACATGAGTCTGGTCAGCCCACAGTCTTTCTTAACTTGATCATTATGTTAATTTTATGCCATAGAGGTTGGTGCAAAAGGATGATTGTGACAGGAACGAGATCTCCATTTCAGCAATTTGTTGCTGAGCATGTGAATGCTTTGACAATTTTCAAGTATTGGTGGAAAGTACAAGGAGAACAATAAGACAGAGGGCACAATCTGCTGCCCAGAAAATGGGACCCAAAATGGGAAGCAATCTAAGCCTTGTTTTGTGAATGTCTTTTCGGACAAAAGATGAATTTGTCTGTAGCTCTCATTATGGCTCAGTTATATTTGCATCCTGTTCAAGGATAGCCTCCCTTTGGGTCTGTCAATTGCTTATATATCCTACTCTCAGTAACTGAGTGAAAATTCACAGGTCAGATGTATACATGATGCATTTACAGAAATATTATTTGTACACACAAATTTTAGGATTTATGAAAATTATTTTAAGCATGCCCTTACCACCATGCAAAAAAATTCAGACACTGATATCAATTTCTGATAATAATAACAATGGTACTAGAAGCACAATGATTTGATGGCATTCAAAACAGATACAGAAAGCACAAGAATGTTGAAAATTAGCATTGTTTATTTTGACTGCAGGCCCATTGTTCGAGGTTTTGTTTCATTAAAGTAACAAAATATTGTTCAATTGTCTCTCGTCTACTGTGTATAGTCATTAAGTATGTGACAGAATTGCTGGCTGTGATTTATATATTTTGTCCTTAGAATCACACTGGAAATATGTGTTGTGTGTAGTGCTTCTTTACATTTGAAAACAGAAATCAATTAGTACAGGATAAAACTGGACATAATATACTGTAGATTGATTCTATAACTGCCTTATTGCCTTAAAATGACACATAGCATACAATTTGTCAGACGGTTTATACATTTTTTGATTTCATATATTTTTTCTAATTCTTTATTCCTCTTCATTTTCAATGTCACAAGTCTTTCATAACAAGACTAGGTCAAAACTTAGTAGCTGGACTGTGTATGGTCAGTGTGCGAAATTGTGGCGAAAAGTCTTGTCACTAGAGGGCTTTTAATTTGAAACAGACACATTGGCCAATGGGGAAACTCCAACAGTCGGTCGACCAATGGTGTAACTTGGTGTCACTGGTGTTGCTCAGTCAGTGAGTCAGTTAGTGACAGACATTCGCCTTTATAAGGCTGGCCCCGCTGTAGCAGTCCAGCCAAAAAGGGTTGAAAAGCTAATAGTTGTGATTAAACTACCTTTGTACAGAAAAAGCAATTCCTTTCATTAGTGTCAGTATAAAAAACTGTTATAAGAATGCATTATGGGTTTGTGCGTAAAGATGCACAATACTTAATTTGTCACTGTCAGAAGACAACAGCAAACACATCTTACCAAGCGACTTATTCTTCTAGAAAGAAGATGCAAATACCCTTATCTCTGGACTCAAAGTCGACCTCAAACACACAGTCACCTTTATAGCCGATGAAGTTGTATTTGTTTGGGGTTACTGTTAATTATGAAGTTGAAAAGAGTGCTTGGTTGTAAACACGGTAGCTGCCAAGGTAGCACCCCGGCTACCCTGCTCTCGGTGGAGTGAAGATATGTTCACCACCTTCCTTAAACGGTTGTTGGCAGTGGTGTTGAGCGCCAAGAGGCAGAGCTAGCCACCCTTCAGTTGCTGGCTTCCATCCATCACATACCCTTTCATTTATTACCGGGACTTCACTAGAGGTATTCCCCGAAGTACATAACTGATGACAGACACAAATTTAACAAACTTATCTGATCTTTGTAAACTACCAGTGATTAAAGTATAACACATTCATTGCTTTGTTGATATGGGGTGCACCGTTACTGAAGCAACAATTGGAAAAGGAGCCTCGACGCAACCTTGACATTATGGTGATTTGGGCTTGGCATATGCCTAAACGACTAATTAGTGAGGAAAATGCTGTCTAGATACCATATGGTCATAAAGGCAGAGCAGCTTGCAGAAGGCTGGTGCCACCCAGTACATCTAAGAATGTCAAACGCTATGAAGACAATCTGTGTCCAGTGTCGCGGTATAATATATGTAAATTAGGTCAAATTTGATCAATATTTTGAGATTATGTCATTTTCACAAACAGAGGAAAATAGAGTGTGGTTTGAGAATTCTTCACTGCAACCAGCTTTTAAAAACAAATATGGTTCTGAACACCATCTGCAGCGCATCAGAGAGAGAGAGAGGCACACGCACACTGACACGGTCAGTAAGATCAATCCTAGAAACAACCCTAAAAATTGTTATAGATATAGATGAGGGTGTAGCGGAGCCTCCATTCAACCATATATTCCTGCAAGCACAGTTATTATTAATGTGTAGACATTGTATAAATGATGTGTGCTTCGCCTCACTTACAGGGTTTGGAATTTATGAAAAGCGCTTGACATGACATGTTTACCTTTTTGCAATCTGTGCGCAGTGCTTACCCAGACTTTAAAATCAATGACATTTGGGATGTGGGATAATAATGATATTGATAGTATAACAATCTGTAATAACAATGAGTTTCTGCTCTACATATGGCTCTACTGTTTTGTCCATAGATACACTATTGACATTGCTGAAAACTTTTTTCAGTTGAAACGCCTACACCTTTTTAATATTGCGTAAGTCAAAAAGTCTAAGCGCACCAGCTATAAAAAAAAAAAGTATCAAGTTTTATTAGGAAGCTGGAAGTAAAATGATGGAGGCTAATCTAAAGCAAACTACAATGTCCTGATTCTAATACATTATTTTATTTCAATTCAACTATGTGGCATACGGTACAAATGATAAAAGAGAAGCCTTGACAGTGTGTTCAGTTATAAAAGCAAGAGGGAAAGCTCATGGCTAAAAGGGTACAGCAATTGAAATCATTACCACTTCTTTCAATTATTCAAACCAATACCAGTAATATTTGCATTGCGTTGTCCATTACAGCGTTTCGTGACCTTCCAAGGTTAAACAACAAGGTCCCTCTCTTTCCTCATCCCTCGGTATATTACTGGCCAGACAAAATGGGATAGAAAAAGATGAGATAGGAAAAGGAGCATGCTGAGCTAGGGGAGTGAGCTGATGACATGGACGTAGAAGGGAACCCCTGCCAGTCTGGATGACTGTGATGACAGGATACATGAGAGGGGAGCAGAAGGCCTTTCAAGTCGAAGGAGGGTTGACGCCGCTCCTTGCTGTGGGCAACTGTGCCATCTTTGAATCTCAGCTGCGCTCCTTCCTTTCACATTGTGGTTTTAGAGGATGCATTCACATCTATCGGCGCCGCTTAGTTTACCCTTGGCGATCTGTTATACCTTTTTAGTTTTTAAAAATATCTAGATCAAGCTTCCTCAACCTTGGGTTCAGGGCCTAATATGGGATCCCCTGATTTTCCTAGATTGGTTTCCGAGATAAAAGACTGATGTTTGTCATTATGCAATGGAATGCTACTAAACTACTTTTCTAGAGCACATAAGCCATTGTGATAGCTACACAGTCTTACTACTGTATTACCTCTTTCACACACAAACCCTGGGTTTTACACAAGATATTGAACACGGGTTCGACTGCGTCAGACCCATTCAAGCCACACTATGGTCACGGGTAAGTCCCGGGTTGTTGCCGTTCAGACCTGCGTCTGAAAGTTTACTTCTGTATACTTCCGTCACTGATGAACAGGATTGTCGCGTTTCGACCTCTAAAAGCGGACGTTTCAAACTTTGTTTACACTGGAGATTCAACGTGGCAGACAATCTGGTGTTTGGTGGGGCAGTTCTAGACTTTAAAGGATTTATCTTCTTTATTCAGTCTCCCAATGAAAGTAAACTAGAAACTTGAAAGAACGGAGGTTTGTTCACCAGCCAGTGTTAGCTCGCCTTTGAATTAAGCACCATTTACGTGATACTAGCGCACCTCCCATCATAACCAATGAGGTACCTTGATCAAAACTTGTGTCGAGTAACCTGTGTTCCCCCTTTCGTACTGAAGCTGAGCCGTGTCCAACCCACGTAAAACCCTGGTCGTGACCATTCACACCAACAACAGACGTGAGTTTCACCCGGGTCAATGCTTCGGTGTGAAAGGGGTATAAGCCATTGAGAGCTAAGGTCAAGGGGTGTCGTTTAATTCCTCTCTTAATTGACACTGCGGGCTCTAGTTTCCCGATGAAGGCGCAGACGCACAAGGGTGCGAGGCGCACTAGGCGTGGCCAACACTTTTTTGGTTATTTGGGAACATGAGATGCTGGCGCACCTGAGGCGCAATTAGCTTTCGGAGGCTAAGTGAAAACTCTGGGGACATTTAAATTATGTCAATAGACACACTGAGAATAAAAGCTCTCCTACATGGCAATGCAGTACATATAGTAGACTACCGCACACACGTCTACAACAACTTACAGTGCAGCTCTCCAACAGGGCAATGGTGCGCGTGGTCAAACATTGTCAGGCCCTCGGCTGTGGGCAGTGTAGTTGCTGGTTATTTTGATGTACAGTTGTGTGGTTTCTCTGTCTGTGTGTTCCATGTTGTTTGTGAGATTCCAGTCCAGGTTTTGTGGCCAGCCCTCGACTTCCCACCTGCTGCCCATTTCCTCATTACAAGCTGTATATCTACCCTGGGTTTCCAGTCACTCACCACCAGATCGTAACTTGTACTCTAGCAGTCAGTTCGCTTCTCGGCCTCTCTAGATTAATGATTCAGAGTTTTCGTTCATTATACTAACCCATATTTTCCTTGTGTACTCTAGTCCTGGTATTCTGACTCCTGCTTGCCTCACGATGACTCTGCCTGCTATCGACCCTCGCCTGCCTCTGGTTATCCCCGCTTGCTTGTTGCCTCGACCTTCGCCTGCCTTCGACTACGACTCTGCCTTGCCCTTGATCACTCGCTCGTGCCCTGACTATTCTCCTTGCCTCTGGCCCCATATATGGAGTGTTCGACCACCTCTCTTTTGCCTAGACCCCTTTTTGTCATTAAATTTGGTTTATGGTTTAATCGTGCCTGTGTGTCCCTTTATCGTGCTACTGGGTTCCAACCTAGTACAAACCATAACAAACATGCACAAACACACAGGCACGATTTAGTGGTAAACTGAGACCTGACAGTCAGTTTAACTGGCTAAAAGTTGTTCAAAACAATGTCCCCATCACCAGCCACGATATTTATAGAGAGATGAATATACACACTTAAAACCAGCATATCTGAGCTTGATTCAAGGACAACAATTGCATTACCAACAGAACAAGTACTACAACAAGTAGAAGTACTTGAAAACATTATGATCACATCAGCTTTTTTCAATTTTCTATGTGTCCCCTGTAAGTGAAAATAGTGAGAATGACGACAAGCCTTTCTCTGGTCTTTCCTGTGCGTTCTGTGAACACAGTAGGGAACCTTATAGGGCTGTGATCACGATCGTAGGCCTACTCAATCACCCTTTTAGACGAATGACCGTTCACCGAGATATTGAAAGCTCTGTCACCATGTTGTTTCCATGTGCAATTACACACATTGACTGGTTTATGTTGGAAGACAATGATTCATTGATAGTCATTTGTTAAACTATGTGGATAAGTGTGTGTGTGTGTGTGTGATTTTGTCTATGGCACTCCGCCTTAACGTCCCGAAACTACCACGTAACGTCTGCGTTTGCACCAAGACGTGGTCTGAGCAAGCGGAGACGCAGTGATGTCATGCGCGATGTCATGGCGAGCCGGGAAGTTACCAAACGGGCGCAGTGGAGAGAGAAATGCACTGGTTTGAATGAAATTTGGGTTTGAATGAAATGGTCGCAGGGGTTTTCTAACCTCATATGGAGTGTTATTTATAGGGCTGTCACAATCAACACAACTAGTAATACAAGGCATAAAGGTGCCCGTGTAACTGATGGTAAGTCTTGGCACATACATGGAAGGCACTTTGCATTCAACTTGGCGTCTTGCTTGACCTGTCTTGCTTGAGTGGAGAACCCTCCAGTTAATTAAAAAGACACTCCAATTTAAATGGAGAAGCTGGGGTATTTGGGAGTGGGTCAAAAGTCTAGACAGCCTTACAAATGTTCTAGTTCTAGTCTGCATTTCATCACACTTTTCATTTTTATTAATATTTATTCAATATAGTAGCCAGCAAAATAAGGTGAAAACAAAAGGCTGCTCATTCTGACAATTTATTAAAAACTGAAACACATCGGTTGTCCACATCCCTCATACTTAGGTAATTCTGTTAAGATTAAATTCATTGCATTCCAAAGTTTGCCAAAGCTCCAACAGCTAATTTGTCTTCACCTGAAATCAAGTGATTATAATTAGATCGACTGATAATAATCAAGAAGTGTAAGGAATATTTGACTACCAAGACCAAGCCAAGATCCACTGGCGGACTCAGGGGGTGCGGGGTCGGGGGGCAGGTACCACCCCCCCCCTGCCCCGGTGCCCCCATGGCTGAAAAAGTATCGCTAAAGTACCCTCTAGAGTTGCGAAAACGAGAGGAAGCGCCATATTGGCTGCCCTTCACATGGGAAAAATGATTGAGTGTCCTCTAGGATGACCCTTCATGTAATAAATTATGATGATGTGCCCTCTGGTGCAAGAATTCAATAACATGTCTTAATGAGTGCCCTTCTAGTGGAGAAAACGTGATGCAGTGCCCTATAAAGTGCCCTTACAATGGTCTAAACTTGACGTTCCCTATGGGTGCCCTTCCAATGGAAAAGGGTGTCGTTATGAAGTGCCCTCTATGCCGCCCCTAACATGACAGTGTCCCAAAGGGTGCCCTTTCCAGAAGAGAAAATGTGATGCACTGCTGTACAGGGTGACCCTACTACTAGGTCGTCCTCGGACGAGCCCTCCAGCTGCGTTTCCAGTCATCTCGATCCTCGGTGCATCTGGCTAGCTTGCATCTGGCTAGTTTCCCAATGGATGCCCCTCCAGTGGAGAAAAATGTGATGTGGTGCCATATACTGTAGGTGCCCTTACAATCGGATAAACTTAAGGTTCCCTACAGGTGCCTTTCTGATGAAAAAAAACTCATGAAGTGCCCTCTTAGATGCCCTTCCAAGTGAGAAAAGTCTGCCACTGCCTAGATCGGCCCATCCCTCCAAGATGGATGCTTGGCCAGGGGGACAGGCTCATCAGGTAAGCTATGGAGAGGCCAAAAGCTGAACTTTAAAACAACCAAATGACTCCTCCACAGTTATTGACTGTGGAGTGCAGTGACAAGATGGATACTAAAGAAACATCCAGTCATTATTGTGCAAAAAGTCACAGTCAACCCGTCACACCCTCCACTTCTGCCTCCACTTCCACCTAGCCTGCTGGTTGTGTTCGGAATTGCATGCTAATGTACTATTCATACTAACGTGACATGAAATTGAGTATGTAGTATGTTCCAACTGCATAGTTTGTGGATTTTGTGTACGCTAGAAATGCCCGGATGTATACTAGATTAGCAAGAATTTCTGAGTATGTGAGTATTTCCGTTTCCCTGTGCCGGCAGGGCACTGACTCCAGCCTCTGTCTACGGACCCCCCTGCCTCGTCTGACTCCCTCTTCGGTGTCAGCTCCTCCAGCCTTCGTCCCTCGTCCGTTCCCCGGCCCACCAGTCCGCTCAGCCCCTCATCGGCTTCGGCCATCGACCCCTCTCGCCTTGGCTCACCTCGTCCCTGGAACCCCCTCAGCCCGGCTCGCATTACCAGCCCAACAAACTGTGTCTTGCACTCGGGTTCACGTGCCTAACCTTAACACAATCTTCCCGAACCATGTTGGAAAATGTCTTACAGTGATTAAAACAAGGTGGAACCTTTTGGTTTCAGTTACAAAAGATGTTTGATGCAGAGCCCCGCCCCCCAACACACACACACAGAACACAATATCTAAGCATGGTGGCAACGACTCTTACCTCCAAACAACCTTCTCTTGCATCCTGGAGGAGGTTGGGTAGGTGGAGTAAGAATGGACAGAGATCAAAGCCTCTTTCATGAATGCAGCTGCTAGGACTTGTGGCTGAAAGGTGGTTGCTGCTTGTCATGACATTAACCCAAGAACCCGCTTGTGGATGCCAGCAGTGAGGGAAGCTGTCAAGTAGAAAAAGTAAGTAATTTATCATTGTACTTATAAGAGCTTTAAAATCAGGCAGAGAGACCAATTCCCTTAGTTTCATGTCTTTTTGAAGGCTATTCCAAGTATCTGGAGCAGAGCATATAAAGGCTTTCTTTCCCAGTTCAGTCCTAGCACTAGGGACAGACAACAGGATCACATCTTGTGATCTCAGACTATAACTACCGACAGGTCTCAGCACAATCAGAGAGCAGATGCAAGATGGGAGTTAAACTATAATAGCTTTATTTTATTTTTATACAAATTGGCCTGAACAACAACTCATTCAGTTGGAATCACATTGGCTTTATGTCTAATGTGCCTTGCACAATAGATTTTGTATTCTTGATTAAGGTGATGGTAATTTATCTTGCTTGCAATATCGGTTTGTTTGTTTTGGTTATTATGGGTGATATAATTCATTAAGCACCTTTATTATTTTATTGCATTACATACTGTATATCATTCATAAATGTATGTTTCTCTTTTTTCTTTTTATTTAATATTTATTAATTTATTTGTTGATGTATTTATTTTTATTCCTTTATTTATTTATTTTTAAATGGCAATTGACTGTGAGTGACTGTCTATCCAGTTACTATTGGACAGTTACCAGTCCAAATTAAATGAAAAATATGAAAAGTAATTCAGGTCTCTATAACAATTAATCAACTAATTAAGCTTTAGAATTACCTGCTCGATGCGATTAGGCCAGCAGAATCAGTATCATCTTTTCTCAGTTCTGAAAACGTTTTTTTATAGACTAGGCTTTTTAAAGTTTTATATCCTTTTTATAGTGTACTAGTATAGTGTCCCTGTATATTGTATTTGTATAATGTCCCTGTTTTTAATTGTTTATATATTTTTTAGACATGATATCCACTGTTATTTGATTATCAATGCATTTTGTTAACCCTGCTTTAAGTAAAATAATACAATTTAAATACGTTTTTATCCTCTTTATCTTGTGATGTCATGTTTTTAATTGCTTTATTTATTTTTTGGTATGATATTCACTTTTTGATTATCAATGCACTTTGTTAACCTTGCTTTAAAAAAATTTAAGTAACATACTCATGCTTTCTTTGCTTTAGTCGGCTTCACAAAACCCAACATAGGCAATCAGGACTAAGCGGTATCTCAAAGGCTGTTATCAACTTCCTCCGTCAATTCAGTGTTCACATAAAAGGGGTGGAGCCTGGAACAGATAACCAATCACAAACACGGACAATTCCAGTGCTGCTTATTTTAACAAGAGGAACAAATTATTATATTGAAAGGTTTTGAAGATTTTAAAACTATTGTTACTGTAAAAAGCAGCACTGTTGCTGCTGCTAAGGCCAAGGAGGAATGTTGGTTAAAAAAAAAGAAGCTGATCGTGTAAATGTACGTTAATAAGCACTGCCACATCATTATGGCACAAGTTGATATGACTTGTTATTGACAGCAAAATTCTTCACATCACCGATGGAACTCATATATGTGCCTGCAGCAACAGAAAGCAATGCTGTTAGTTGTATAGTAAGGGAAGGGTGATATAAGGCTGAAGACGCTTGCATGTATATGATATATTGATGGTCTCTAAAACTAGTGCTCTGCGAAGAGACCCTCCCAATATCTGCACACCTTTTTTTATTGAAAAGATATAATACAAATATCCAGGAATATAGTCTTTACATCTTTTTTAAGTAACATTCAATAACAATGACCGGTAAGTAGCCTCTATCACAGTTACTAAATTGAACGAATTTAATAGCATTTTAAATTCTAATTTCCGTGAATCTAATTCCACGGGATCCGAACGGTGAATGGTGACGTAATTTCTCAAGGGAGTCAATTGGTCAATGAGCAGCACTTGTTTCTATGGCAAAGCCTGAACAAAAACTGCTCCGAGCAGGTTAGGTGTTGAGCGTAAGTCACTGTGGTGATACACCATGCTTAAAAGTAAGCCACCATGGTAATACGGAAAACCTAGGGTTTAGTCTAAAGTTAGCTCGCTAACCCCTTAATCACGCTTTATAGTGCACCCCTCTGGTCTGAAAAGGCTGTTTGTTTTCCTACAGACTATAAGACTTATCCCTGCAAGACAAAGCAATAATTCTAGTCCAAGTGGAGTGTACTTTGAGTTCGCTTTGTTTTTTGTATTGGTGCCAAATAAAATGGATGGAACCAGAACTCTTCTCTCTCCACATGTCCTTCATGGTAGAAACTGAATGTTGTCAGATATATTCATTACATGACATTTCTGTTACCTTTAAGGCAAAAAGAGACCGTGGTGGACATTAGAATTGTGAAAAAAACGTGGACATACAAAGCGTTTGAGAGCATATTTATTGATCTACTTGGATCACGTTGATCTTGAGCAGTTTCACTTAATTTAAGGTGCAGTGTGGCCATGACTTCTTGACCAATGCCTTCTATTAACATACGAATATTAAAATGTTCACATTATAAGACAGAGCTGGAAAAGTGCTGAAAATAGCAGAGGCAAGAACATTTATATGTAGAAAGCTTCACACTCACAAGACAGATTTAGAACCAGACTAATTGAGGCAATGTAATTCCTCAATTAAGGATAATCTATTTTCCAAGGCACTGCTGTCTTCTTCTGATTTAAATATAGTTCTTTATGATAAATTCAATCAAATGGTACTTTGCAGTTAAACACTAGATATAATGCTCTCATAAAAAATTAAAAGACAAGAAAAGTGTCATTTAGACATTCATCTCAGCGACCAAATATGGTTACACAATTAAGTTAGGCTCTCAGTGATAAATGTGGCTTAGTAGCACAGCTATTTCCTTATAAAGGAAATAGGTTCTTCCCTGGTGTCTGACACAGTAAAATGATATTCCCAACACAAAGAAAAAGACATGGGCAAAAGGACAAATCCTAAAAATCTACCTAGCGGATGTTAGACCTACAGTATATAGAATTGAATCTACCATCTAATGTGTAGCCTGGCAAGTATGATTTTAAAAATGTAAACAAACTATAAACAGTTTTGGCATCAACATACGGTATGGACATCTTAATACATAAATGAACATCCTTTCTGTTACCTGACATCAGTTAGAATGCAGTGATTTGTTATTTATGTGTGTTTAGTCTAGATCAGGGTCAGTATGTAGCCTGGCTATAATTGGCTATAATTCAATCATGTGGCTGTCAGAACCTCCTCTCTTAAGTGACTTAGCTTGAACAATAATGTGAGTGGTAAGCTACTTTAAATGTTTAGTATTTTCATTCCTGTCATGGTCTAGCTATGATTGCAGCCTGTAAGATTTGCACCTCAGAAGATGTGTCTGGTACCGTAAGAGGGAGTTCTGACACCTGCAGTATTGGTTATTATGCCTTACATTACTTAACTGCTCGATGTTGGTTGTTAGCTATTGTGGCTGGTGATGGTTTGGTGGCTTTTTAGCCTATATTTGTTATTCTTGTCATCCTATGGAATCTGCTTATAGTAATTTAGTCGGATGCTGTGCTATTCATTATCCATGTCATGTTGCTTTTCTAATTGGTGTGTGTGTGTG